>JARFJB010001998.1:1690000-1840000 GCA_036346205.1 Vesta saturnalis
AGATAAATAATGAAAACCATCCTGAAATATCGGCATTAGCGCTTGAAGCTGGTGATAGTTTATTACCCTTGAAATCACGAGAAAGGTATGAGAAGACCTACAATATTTTCAATTCTTGGAGGACTTCAAAGAATGTAAGGCATATCGACCAAGCTTGCTTTTTTCATGAAAAGGTTAGTTTTCCTCAATACATTTATTTATTTATTTTAAGTTTTATCTTTATATTTGATTACAGCTGAAAGATTGAAATCTTCCATGCTGTGGTCGACATATTCCATGTTGAAAAGTACGTTGATAGTGAAAGAAAACGTTCGATACATCGAATTATGGGAAGTTACAGTTTCATTTAAAGCGCTAAAGTGAGGGATATGAAGAAAAAAAATAAAAAATTCTATCGCAGGATAATGTGTCAAAATTTTTGACAGGAGCGCCTAACGATACTTTTCTTATGATTAAAGTGGCTTTAATTTTTGGTCTTTATGGGGCATGTCGTAGTGAGGAGCGTAGAAAGTTAAATGTGAAGGATATCGAGAATACCGACAAGGAAGAAGCGTATATTCACCGTTATGACGGAAATAAGAGGAATTAATGAGATTGAGTTGTACAGGAGATATGTGAGCTTTAGTCCAACAAACATCAATCACTCAAGATTGTTCATACTTTATATGAACAATAAATGTACAGTGCAACCTGTGGGGATCTACAGGATGCGAAAGAAAATTGCCCATTGTTTGAAATTGCCCAACCCAGACGGTTACACTGGACACATCGAACGTCAACTACTTTTCTTGCTAAGGGTGGAGCGGATATCTGGAGGCTCAAAAGTCATGGAAGATAGCGATCAAACACTACTTCAGAAGAATACATAGAAGAAAGCATTAACAATAAAATGGCGACTTCGTCATCGTCCAACAGTGGATGCCAGAATCCATCTGATATTATCTTAGAACGTACTGAATTACAGTTCGCTCCTGCATGTAGCGATTCATCATTTTCTACGTCAAATGGGGAGTTCATCAGGAGGTTTTTCAAAATCGTTACTATTATTTAATGATTTACAGTGAAAACATTGTACAAGCAGTTTTTCTAACGTTAATAGTTGTACGTTAAATATTTATTCCAATAAATAATTAATAATTCTTTATAAAGAAATGGTTGCTATAAAGAAAAGAGATACTTTTCTTTACGATTTGTAATAAGGAAATATGGTCCATTTCCATTGTGTGTCCGAAAAAATTATTTAATTACATTCATTATAATATAATTCATCACAAATTTAGCCAATAGCAATTACAAATTTTACATAGTTACCATGTAGTGATAAACGGATATACCTTTGAGGACGTGGTTTAATCACTTCGGTTTTTCAGTGGGTCCAACGAAGCAAAAATAATGTATAATAATTTATATTTCAAATATTACTTAAAATAATTGTACGTTCAATATTAATACATAATAAATGATAAGTATAATAATTTATTATTATCCGTCTTTTCCTTAAATAATCGTAACGAATACAGCTCGAGCAATCGAAAATAATGATTATTTTTCAATCGTAACTCCATATAATCCATAAGTTACCGCTCGAGTTACGCTTTCGTGGTTTTTCGCAGATTACGTCTCGTTACTCGTAAACTAATCGATTATTTTCGATGCTCTTGTGATATTAAAACTGATTAAATCTTGTTTTTTGATTGTGACATTTTCGATTGTTAGGTTTTATCTTCTTCACAGAGGTCTAGTAGTATTTAATTTGTTAAGGATCTAGTTTATATTCACCGCAGTTAACTTTAAATACCTACATTTAACTAACTGTTACAGAGAGCTTATCTTTGCGTCTTCATATTTCATAAATCTATTTAATTACTTAACAGCTATTAAGACAATAACAACTGTCATTGTTGCCGAAACGGTTAAATTTGTATAAAACATGAATAAAAATACAGAATTTCAAACCCAAAAGATAAGTATCTTAATTGTGAATGATAATCGCGAACGTTTGCATTTTCAGAAGTGTGAATGTTCTAATAATAGTTTTACAAATTACATACACGATGTATGTTATTATTTCAATTCTTATTTTAAATAATACTCAATCCCAAAATTAAAGTGGCAATGAAATTCAGCAGAAATAATAAGAAATGGAGTTTATTGTTACTTGTTTTAATTTTTTTCGGTTAACTAGAACAAGGCATATTAAAGTATTTTCAAATTTCTTAAGTAAATAAGAGCTCACAGCGAAACTAATGGAAATTGTTTATGTTGTTTTAATTACATCAAGTTTGAAAGATGGTAACCGTAAAACTGTTTTATTAATGTTGATTAACTTGTAGTATATTGAATTTCTTATTTATTTAATGTAAATTGTTTTCAAACATAAAATTGCTGAAAGTTTATGTTGACGCTGTAGGTTTAGATGTTAATTTAAATAAAACACATTGAGATCAATAATGTTTTTTTGGGTAAAAAGGGTTTCTGTTGTAATGGAAAAATGTATTAACCGGAACTTAAAAATCTTTGCGAAAAACTGTGCATGTCATAATTTACACAACAATCTGCAAACGATCATAAACCTAATATTACAACATAGCTCGTCTCTGTTAAGTTACTTTGTCCAAGGCGGAAGTTTGCATCTATATGAACTTTGTTTGCGCTTGTATGCTCTAATGGACATAACGTGAAGCTTCAAACTTCTAGAATGCATTAACAGCCTTATTATACACCATTAGCTCGAACAAATGACAGCAATAATCGTTAATATTTGGAGCCAAAGGAAGCTGGAATAATAGCAAGCAAACGCATTTGGCACCACCACGTCCAAGTTCATAACCGTCGTCGCGGCTAGATATCGGGAACGCGGCCAAAGTGAAAATTATAATGTTTATCAAATTTGTCGCAGTCTTATTTATCACTACGGTTTCTAAACCGACCGATAATAATGTGTGTTCAGTAGGCGAGATCTCTTATCAGCAGAATGTACACATGCTTTACGACATCGAATGACCGAAACGTGTCTTAACTGTGACCAGGGCTGCTCCCCTAATCTTAGGGTTACGCTACACCACACGTCTAACTTCCGTGTGTAAACATCTTCACGGTAATTATGTTTACGATACCTATGAAAACACTTGAAGCTGTCATAATTGCCATATCTTAATTACGTAATAATTTACCTTTAGTAATGCTAATTGCCGCTGTTTTAATTTCCGATAATTACATTATAAACTATCATTATGATTTTATGATATGAATGAAAACTCAATGCAGTCGTTTCATTATGAACATAATTTAAAGGTTACACTACAGAAAAACAACCTTTAGAAATAAACCTGGCGTGTTATGAAAAGTACTAATTAGTGTGAAGTTAACAATGCATTTATTTATTAGATTTTGTACAAAAAGCAGAACTACGTTTCCATTTATTTTTTAACAATGCATTAAAAATATAACTGTGTGGTTTGAATAGAGTCGCAGCTGTTCTATATTAGTTTCTTTGAGTAACAATAGTGTGAAATTTGATATTGTACGCCTAAAATTGTGACAAATTTGAAATTTTTACGTTTCTTTACCCAGAAATGTATCGTAAACTTGAACTATTTATGTGCTCATAGTGGATCGTTAATTGAGAATTAGCAACTATTTCTTTTTAAGTTCGCTTCCAATTACCACTACAACAATTTTCTTTTCATGTGAGAGACATAAAAAAAAGACATTATCCACAAATAGTATCGATGTAAAATACAAATTTAATTGTTACGCTAGTTTAAGAAAACAATACTTACAGATTATGGCTTTTATCTGTTTGCACTCTTCTTTTATCTCAACTATTTATGTTTTGATAAAAAGATTTAACTTCAATGATTACCATTTTTGGCAAAAAATTCAGCGAGGATATTGAATTGAGTGTAATTATAATTATAACCATACCTGAAACAAAATAACGTATTAAAATCAATCGTTTGACAATTACATCTGAGATATGACACATGAACTTGGTTTACTTCACTAGCTAGGGTAGTTAAGTTATTTTTAAAGGCGTGTTAAACGTCTTTAATCAAGATTTCGGTGTCACTGTTTGATGAGCTCATACTCAATTATTTATAGCAAGAGCAGTTGCACAGTCCTACACTGGCTTTTTCAACTCGGTTTAGTAACCACCACATCAAGTGATATCGTGCACGAGCACTTACATTAAAATAAATAAATGAAATTCAAGAAATTGTATAATCTATCAACATCGGAGACTTCGCCGGTTTTCAAAAGAAGGCGGTTGTTACTCCTCCGACAGACAACTGTAATAAGGAAGCGATTGCGTTCCAACCAGAACAAAAAAGCCGCTGGGCCAATTAGAAGATATTTACCAGATTAGGAATGCCGAAGAAGTAAGGAGAGACTTATACACCGTAATAAAGCCGCATAAAAGGAAGATTGACAGCTGCCGATTAATTATTTTTATTCTAACACTAGTTTCCTCCATTTCTATTGGGTCTCTCATTTCCACGCCTTTTTTCTCGACATATGGAGCAGCACTACAGTGCAAACCCGCTCATCCGGTACAATATATTTATTGCCTATCAACTTTCAGCTAATCGTGATCGTTAAGCCCGATCGCCACCGCGCTAAAGTCAGTGTGCTTTCTGACCACCGTCATCCCACCTACGCCTACGTCCTTATCATACCACCCTCTACACGTACCCGTTCTCAATCCAATTCCTTCTCAATTTCAACAATACCGCACATACAAACACACAAGAACACACCTAACCTACCCCTAAGCTCGTTCTGTTACATACATCCTCCACCTCTGCTCTATCCAATCTAAACCCGCTCACCCTATTCCTCGAGGTATTGCATCCCCAATACCCTGAAAGCCATAAACACAAAAAAAAAACGCTTTTTAACATTTTTCAAATCCTTTAACTTTCCATGGACGAACTTGATGTTAATTCTACAACACTTGACTCCTCATAACTCCCTCCCCTGCGGAAACATTTAGAAGATCATACCGCCCTCATATAACTTTCCGGTCCTCGCGCCAATATCACCGCAACCTTTTAGTACATAATGCGTCACGTAGATATCCTTGCTCAAGAAATTTTTGATTAAATTTCTCTGCCTTCGGTGCAAAAATCAGTACTGATTATCGTAAAGGTAACCAATAGTCGCACATTCCTTATCCGCATCATTACCACCCCCAAAACTACAATCGAACACTTACTTGCAAAGGGCGTGTTTGTGTCCAGACGACATTATCAATTCAAACCTTTCCTTATACGACAACCACTCCCTAAATTGTAAACGTAAATTCGCCGCTCAACCGAAATCTGATAACTGCGGGGGAGCTTACCCATCCCATTCCCTCGAATGCCTGAGGCGTCGGAAACCTCACAATTTCCAGTCCAATATCATCCCTAGGCCCAATCCTACCATCTCCGAAATCCAAAACAGGAGGCGCTTTACTCACACGAACACCAAACACTCACAATTAAACACTTTTTACAAACACCAACGCACACTTTCTTCCAAATCTTTTCTGACCAGCGAGTTAAGATAAATCGTATCAGTATAGTGCTTTGTAGCGGGTAACCGTATGATGATATCCGTTGTCTGCGACTTCCAATCCTCAAATCCTTGATCATGGATATCATAACAGGCACATTAAACGCTAAAAATGTCCGTTGGAAACGCTTCTTACTCAAAAATCTTCTACACCTGCACGACATACATATCTTCTCCATCAAAGAAACAAAACTCACAAACAAATGCATATTGAGCTTTTTCAATTACCATTTATACATACAAACCAGTATGCTAAGCGGACACCGAGCTAAATCTCTACTAGTCCAAGATGCCTTCTCGTCCAGCGGATTTTAATTACATTCGCAGCTACAACATTTCAAAAGCATTGCTGTGATTGTGCATTTCTCCGCTACTACAATAATATTCTTTTCCTATTATAATGCACCTGGACCCGGTACCATATCTAATTACCTTTTAAAGTACGTACCTAGTCTCTCCAACTAATATCTCGTCAGCTTTACTACGCTTGACTCTCGCAGGTATCAAAAACATCAAACCCACATTTTTTAACTGCCCGACACCTCAATTCCTGATTCCATTATTTGTTTAGAACACAGCCAATTTTTTCGATCACGAATGCTACATATACAGGTAATAACGTTATAAATGCATACTGGAAGACCTTTTATCAGACCAAGATGTCTACATAACTTCCGTTATAACGGAAGCGTTGGAGACTCTAAGCAATACATACATCCAGCAAACCTCTCCCATACCCTTCAAGGAGTGTAGAATTCCCTCAAAAAACATATACCTGTTCTGATCAGGTATTATGAATAAACATATCCGTATTTGAGTCGAAAACTGTTACGATCGGTTAGTAAGTCGAGCATGGTTTATGGTTTCCCGCAGATAGATAGACCGTATATTATACGCCATACATTGCTTGGACATAAATTTCTTTAAATTTATATTATTTAACCTTACTTAATAGATATTTATGTAATGAGTGCATAATGAGGTTTTCATGGTCCGAAGTGCTATTTCGAGCCCGAGTCTGCTAGTAAGGGAGGTAGGAAAGCACTGAAGGACCATAAAAACCAATTCTGCCCGCAATACATACAAAATTTTATGCACGATTAATATATTGAATATTTGTTTTGTAATATTATAACTTTAATCGTTTTAAAAAAAATACATTTCTCATTTATGATAGTAGGCATTGGTGCGTTACCATCGAAACGAGTACAAATTCATTTGACGTTTTGGTTTAGTTAGTTTTAAATCTAACAACTGAGAGATTTCCAGCGATAAGATGAATGAACTTTTTTTCAATTTTTGACGTTTCATTATAGTGGGTCATAATGATACCCGCGACCTATAAAAAGACGCTTACATCAAAGAAATTTTGTTATAATTATATTATAACGTAATCGTGCATAAAACAAAATATGGAATTATATTGTATTTTAAACATTAGTGCTATTATAAGTTTCGTAATTTACTTTCTGTATTTGTTTCATCAAAATGTCAAGATTTTATATGAGAATGTTTGCCGTTAAACTTTCATCGTTGGTTAAAGTAAAACTATGAGCATTTCTCAAACAGCACACTTTATTTATATCTTAAACAAAAATACATTCTACAATAATAATACCTTATAATTTCTTCACATCATCAGTAAGAGGATTGTATTGCTGTAGTACACCGTGGAGAAGCGAGGAATACCCTCATCGACATTTATACCAAACTAACATTTATTATTTTAGCTCGTAGCCAAATTAACGTGAATGTTATTTTTCAAAATAGCAGTTTTACAAAGAATGTTAGATGCCAACTATGAGTACAAATATTACAAAACTATAGTGCATCCCGCGATTTGCTTTTTTTCCCCTTAAATCGATTTTTTTTTCGTAAAAATGAAACAAAAATAAGCTCCCAAATAAATTTCTTCATGGCATAAGCTCTCCAACATTAACATTTAGGCAAAAATCTCCGAAAATTATGTACAGACAGGAAAAATAGTATTCACAATAGTGCGTTTTTTAATCATTAAACATTTTGTATTTGTATCGTAGACAAATTCAAATTCAAAATTTCATCAAAAACATAGCGAAATGCATGAAATATAACCATAAATTAAAAACATTTTTTTCCAAAACGTATTGTTTGAAATTTGTATGTATGTATGGCCCATTTGAATAATTTGTATTGCGTAGCGTTTTATTCCTAGGGAACTCCATTACATTTGTAGACACTATAAATAAAAAAGTTAAAATCGTTGCAATGATACATATTTTATTCTCTACTAACATGTTTATTTAAAGTTATTGATGGAACACTCTTAAATCTGTTAAAAGCTGGGTGAACGTCTGCGTTAGTGCAAAAAATAATATATGCACCTCTGGAGCGAAATATCATTTTTTTTCGTGATGCGTTGTATCCCTTGGGGTAAAAAATGTACCGCAAGAAAAAAAAACCGCTGACAAATTATCTGCCATAATGCTTTCTCATGTATGTAAATAAATAACTTCAAAGCCCACAATACCTGAATTTGGGTCATATCGGTTTTTAAACACAATAATTCCCCATTTTTGATCCGCCATTTTGAATTTTTTAATTTTGACAAATGATTTATACTTAGCGATCTTGAAAATCCCCAATACCCGACTTTCAAAAAAATCAGTTGATAAATCAAAAAATGCACAATTTTGTGCCCTAAAAACGGCCCGCCACTGGTTATTATATATTTTTTTATTTTGAAATTATATAAAAAACTATTAGTTTGTTTTTTTAATTATGTAACTTTTTAAAATTTGAAACGATGATTTTTTTTAATTTTCTAATGCCTAAAAATGCCCCGCCACTAGTTGGATTTCGCTCATTGACGAACTTGGCCTAGATTTTATGGAAAAGAATTTTTGTACGTAATTTCATGTCGATAGCTTTAATGGTTCAAAAGATATCACGCACACACACAAACAGACACAGACAGGAATTTTTTTTCTAAAAACTTGTTTATAGATAGCTTTAATGTTTTAAAAGCTATCTCGTTATACTCATTATACTCTTTATACGTACGTATATGAGAAAGCAATATGCATTTCTCTCCATGACGTATAATACATTATTTTTAGCTGTTTAGTAATAATTAATAATATAATGAGGACATATTTAAAAGCTTTTTTGTACATTTAAAAAAAGTTTGACCTATAATATCCAAATATATATATATATATATATATATATATATATATATATATATACAGGGTATGACAATGTAAACTTTCACGGTTTTCGTTTTTTTATTGTATACACCAGAGGTGAGGAACCTGTGGCCTCCGCGAGTTTCTTATGCAGCCTTCATAAAAGGTAGATCGGTAGCTCAGTAGCTCTTGTATTAATTAATATATAATTATATATTAAGACAATTTGAAATTTAATAGAATTAAATAAAGCCGGTATGAGAAGAAGATTAAATGATGAAAACAGAACATTTAATGTAGAATGGGAGTTAGATTTCTTCTTTACTTCTGTGAAAGATAAAAGTGTTTGTTGTGCAATACTGTTTTAACTACTTTGAAAAAATCGAATGGAAATAAACAGGGTTCCGGAAAATTCACCGCCAACAATTCACCGACAGCAATTCACCGACAACAAATCACCGAAAGTAAATTCACCGCCACAACAATTCACCGAAACAACAATTAACCGAAATCAACATTCACCGAAACAAAAATTCATCGCTCATAATAAGAATAATTATTAAATATTTTAATTATCTTCAATAGAATCTTAACAAAAATATATTACAGTAACACACTAATTTTGTTTTCTAATTAGTTAAAAATAACTTACCTCCTGTTATTCGATTTTGATTTACCTTTAATTAATTCCTATGAAAAGTACATTATCCTAACTCATTTAGTTTTGTTCACTAATTAGTCGAATAATTACCTTTAATAGATCCCTATTAAAAGAACATTACAATAATGGCCGTTTGCACCGTAATTCTTAAGCCATACTTAAAGTTAAATAAAGCTTTATTACTATAGAAACCACGGTATGTCATTAATTTTGTTTAATATTAGTGAAAAACAATATAAATAGGGGGTATGTAATTCAAGTTTTCATTGCAAAGCAAACCGTTATGTAGTCAGTACCTCTGAAAATGCTTCTCGAGTTCGTGTTGTCCGAAAAAGGAAAGCGGAAGGTGCTCCTTGATGGTCACTTCTTCTTTAAAGAAAAACAGCGCGGTGATAAAATATTTTGGTAGTGTGCAAATTACCAGAAAACTGTGTGTAAAGCAAGAGTGACAACCATCAATGATGATGTTATTGTTCGGGGTGAACACAATCATGTTGGTGACGCAGCTGGAGTGGAAGCTGTCAAAATTTACCAAGCTATGAAAAGAACTGCCAAAACAACCAACAAATAATAATTTTTTTTCCGGTGAATGTTGGTTTCGGTGAATTGTTGTTTCGGTGAATTGTTGTAGCGGTGAATTTACTTTCGGTGAATTGTTGTCGGCGAATTGCTGTCGGTGAATTGTTGGCGGTGAATTTTCCTAGATCCAAATAAACACTATTTGACTCATAAAGAACATAAATATTTCGCTTTAGAAGGTGAATATCGATAAACTGCACTTCAAAAATTGAAAAATGAGAAGCATCATCAACAGGCATCTTTTTGTGCCTTTGTAAAGCAAAATACCACTGGAGTTGCTATTACGTACAAAAAACCATACATACTTGGAAAAAGAGACAAACTATTTAGTGACATTGAAATAATTAAAGAAAGTATTGTTGAAGAAGTGAGTATATTAGAGCCAGGAAAAGTTGACAAATACAAACAATTACCTCTTTCAAGAAGAACTATAACAGATAGACAGCATGAATTAGCGCAAAATGTAACTTCGTACAATTAGACAAAATGAAGGTGTTTATTTTTCAACTGCTTTAGATGAAAGCACTGATAAAACAGATTCGCACAAGTTTTATATTTTATTCGTGCCATAACTAAAGATTTTCAGTGTTATGAAGAACTACTTGCGCTGGGTACACTAACCGGAAAAACTCGCGGAGCCGATATTTTCGAAAACTTCAGAGAAGTATGTAATCAATTACAATTAAATGTCAATAATTTAGTGAATGTCTGCACCGATGGCGCACCTTCCATGAGAGGCAAAAAAGCAGGATTCGTTGCTTTATTAAAAAGGAAAACAAACTTGAAAAAATGGTTATCATTTCACTACATTTTGCATCACCAAAATATTTACGCAAAATCTACCATTTTGCAAGACACTCTGGATTGTCAACTATATTCGCGTAAGTAAGTGCATCGGCAGATGCTAACTTTAGACGATAAAACGTACAGTGTTGACCTACCGTACTACTGCAAGGTTTGCTGGCTATCAACAGGTTAGGTTTTGATAAAGGTTTTGTCTTTACGACGATTTAGTAGATTTATCAGAGGCTCCTACGGAACTACAAATGGAGTTAGTTGACTTGGGGGAAGATAGTATCATCAAATTCCTTTTTAACGCTGAAAAGGATTCCATAGAAATCTGGAAAAATGCTGTTGAATATCCATGTCTTCGAGAACATGCACGTCATCTACTTTCCTGCTTTGGAAGTGCTTATTGCTGCGAGACAAGATTTTCTCTCATGATGATCAATTAAAGCTGCGTGTTACAAAGCTTGATCGAAATTTACAATTACTTTCAAGCAAAAAACAAATGGAATACAAAAATATTTTATATTGTAACTTTTTATATTATTGTAAGTATATTATATTTATAATATTGAAATATTAATTTTTTTTATATAATGCAATAAATTGATAAACCTATACAAAAACTATAATAATTTCCCAAAAGTCACTTTCATGGGTATATAAGCTTATGCGACCTCTCTAATTACTGCCTAATTTAAATGTGGCATCTAATGGTATACACCTCTGGTACACACCAACCAAAGATTTTAAGTTACATTATTTAACGTCGTCGATTATTAAAGTCGTATGCGTTTGTGCCTAATTTTGGAATGCATATTTCAAAAAAATAGTCGTTGTAGTCATTTAATAATTCATTATTAATAATATAATGTGGAAGCATCAGTATTTTTAAAAAGTGAAGCATCCTAATTTGCAAATAAAAAATTCATTGTTAGTGAGACAGTAAGGCTTGCTTCTGTATGTCACAAAATCGAAATTTAATTCTAAGATAACTACCAGACTTCACCAAAACGCGTATAAAGATAAAGACGATGTAATGTTGGTACCAACGTCATGGGTAATTAGACAATTTAAAAGAATCGTTAAATGGTTTTTAACAACGTGTAATTGGTGAAGAAGTAATAACCTGAAATAATAACAATAAAAACGCAGAGTATCATGTGACCCAATTAATCTCTTCGGGTATGATTTATTACTATTATTGGGTAATTTAAGGACAGCTCATTAATAAGCCTAAAATAGTAGTCTAGATAATTAGGCTAATACTGTTGTCAAATTATAAAGAGTTATGTACAATTTTATTTTCACACCGTTTTCTTTCCTTGAAGTATAGTATAAGCTATTATTAAACTCAAAAGTAAAAGCATGAAATTTCAATTAAAATAAGTCGATATTGTTGTCTTTGTGAAACCGATTGTAAACCGCATTGAACAGCTCCTATCGGCACGACAAGCAAACCAAAGATGGAAACTCTGTCGGCTTTATTTATCGATGCTTCTATAGATTCCCTGAACTAATAAAGCCGTCTCGTAATTGACGTACAATTACTCATGCTTTATATCCACATTTATATTCTACCATTAATTAAATAATATTGAACCATTATTCCTTGAAAGATTTTTCAATTTCTTCGATCTGGTAAATAAAAAACTCACAATTCAACAAATTACGTTGACTGGAAACCGGCCGTCGTAGGTAATCCATTTAACCATGAAATGCGACGGTTTTATTGAATAAAACGACTGAGGTAAGAAGCGTTTAGCAACGTCGGAAAAGTTATTTGTTAGAGCAGCTGCACGGCAGGTAAAACGAATGGGGTCGATCTGCTTCTCTTTTATGTACTATACGGCCCTTATTAATCGTCTGGTATGGGACTAATTCGGGCCCACCCCATATCAGTACCTGTTGCATGTTATTGCCAACACCGATAGTACCCCGTCAAGATAAAGCACTCTACACCCTGCAGATCGCAGCAGAAATCTAGACCAAATTTAATTGCGTCCTGTAGTTATTAAATTATGCTGAATTGTATGAAATCAAATTACCTACAGAGAAAATAATATTGAAAGGAAAGGCAAACGGTAGGAGTTAGTCGGTAGTTGCAACGCTTATTAAAGTGTAAAGCTGCTCTCAATAACCACCACCGTTAGGAATACTCAAACAAGCAAGCTCTTGTTACAACTACAAACTATTGCTAATTACGTGTCTTGTCTAACAGAGATACTGGAGTTTAATTGGAAGCTTGTAACTCGAGACTTCCAAGCTTCAGGGTCAGCTCCACACTCTTAAGCTTTGCATCAACTTCCTTTACAAACTTTAAGCTCACTCTATACTGGAATTATACCCCTAGTTTTAGAACTACACAATTTAGTATAAGTTTAAATTACGTTGTCGGCAGTTTTTTGATAAACCCTTAAGCTTAAATAATCTAAGGGTTAATTACATGCTTATATTACAGCCATTTTATATGCATTATAGCAAATCCCTGTTTCTTCTTATTAAAATTTCAAATTTAAGCGACACCTAATTTATTAATATTTCTAGAAACTAAGCAGGTTAATAATTTATATCAACTGATAACACATTAGGTTTTAAAATAAATACATTGATGCACTTCACATGAAGGCATT
The DNA here is from genome assembly GCA_036346205.1 of Vesta saturnalis. Lineage (NCBI taxonomy): Eukaryota > Metazoa > Arthropoda > Insecta > Coleoptera > Lampyridae > Vesta > Vesta saturnalis. The sequence continues at coordinate 1,703,386 of JARFJB010001998.1, forward strand.
TGTAATGTTTCTATACTTTCTTAATTGATTCTACGCGAAGTCTTCTAATCGTAGCTGCTTAACGGGTAAACTTTGTAAACAGTGCGTCTTACTTCTATCAATTGAGTAATTTTCATTAGTGAATGCACCTATGTATTTATGACAATCAAACCAGTCACTCCAAAAGTTACTAGAATTCGGCAATAAATATGGGTTGACTTCCCCAGAATAGCTCTGGTTGAATATTTCGGCTGTTCTTAAACAGATTTTGCATCAAAAAGAAAAGAATACCATTGTAGATTACTATGTTTATGAAACTTCATTTCATATAGAGTACTGGTATTATGTTTTGAACAATATTTTGACAGTTTTGCTGACTTCATATAGATACAGGGTGATTTTTAAGTTGATGCTTTTTTTTTAACTGTGTATAGAACTAATTAAAATAAACAACTTTTCAAATAACATTTTTTAATTAACTCAAAAATAAAACGGATATTTCGTTTTAAAGGAATAAGCAGTCAAGTTCTATTTCAAATGACATGTTCAATATTGTCACCATTCTATTCTACGCAACGCTGAGCGCGATGTAACCACTGTTCGGTGACAGCGCGTAATAACGAATTCGTTTTGTTTTAATTGTTGCTGCTGTCTGTTCTATGCGCCCAATTAATTCTTCCCGCGTGTTTACCGGTGTTTTAAAAGCTAATACTTTCATGTAACCCCACAGAAAAAAATCGCAAGTATAATCCAAGAACTCCCGCACTTCTCGTCTAAAATGAGGAGGTGCTCCGTCTTGTAGAAGCCACATGTTTTGACTTATATTCAATGGCAATTCTTCCAGCAGATTAGGTAGATGATTTTCCAAAAAAATCAGATAATTCTCGCCCGTTAAACGGTCTGGCAAGATGTGCGGACCAATGAGTATTCCATTTACAATTCCAGCCCAAACATTTACGGAAAATCCTTCTTGAAAACTTGATCTCCGTATAGGAATGACCAAACATGAGTATTGCGGAAATTGTTGATTCCGTTTCTGGTGAATATTATATTGAACAATTAATTGGGCGCATAGAACAGGCAGTAGCAACAATTAAAACAAAACGAATTTCGTTATTACGCGCTGTCACCGAACAGTGGTTACATCGCGCACAGCGTTGTGTAGAACAGAATGGTGACAACATTGAACATGTCATTTAAAATAGAACTTGACTGCTTATTCCTTTAAAACGAAATATCTCTTTTATTTTTGAGCTAATTAAAAAATGTTATTTGAAAAAGTTGTTTATTTTAATTAGTTCTATACACAGTTTAAAAAAAAGCATCTACTTAAAAATCACCCTGTATATAGCAATTAAAAAGCAAAAAATAAAACACTTTTGCAACTACTGTTTTTACACAACAAAATTACAATAGCATTTTAAATTATTAGCAATGTAAGTGGATTTTTATTGGTGAAAACGAGAAAAATACTGCCAGACAGTCATCTCCTTAACTTAGTAAAAACCATTACTTTGCATTTAAGGTACAACTTTTCATTAATTATTCCTTAAGCAAGCGTTTCTCATTTTAGTGACGATGACAGCTAGAATTGCTGTAAAAACGTATATAGTAAACATGTCAAATTTATTTTTATATAAGTTTATATAAATTTAATATTAGTCAAGTTGCTTTGGTATGTGTGAATCCTTGCGATATTGCAGGCTCACATTCCATTAATATAAGTAATTTGACTGTTATCTCATTATATTTAGAATTTACATCAGTTCTACATACATAAAGACAAAATTTGCATCGATTGGGGCTTGAACCTTGGTGGCGCAGTTGGTAGCGCGGTACTCTAGCAAAGTACAGGTCGTAGGTTCGAATCCTACTCGAGGTAAACTTTTTATTTATGTATTTAATAAAATTAATAATAATTTTTAATGTCAAATTTATATTTAAATAATGATTAGATCCAATCATAAGTATTTATAACCCAGAACTTACATCGTAAAAGATTTCTTTTTTTTAATTCTATATGTCTTTATATGCTTTCAAAGTCATCATTTTCCTGCTTGGGAAGTGAACTAAAAAAGCTATCAACTCTATTTTGCGCGTAATTAGTTATACAAGGAGAGTTAGCTTGGCATAGATTTTTAACTAATCTCCATGCCTTTGATTACGAGAAATCATGGCACTATTTGTTTTATTTTTACGTTTAAGGTTGTTTGCCCTATTTGAAGGTGATTTTTGCCCGTTATTAGCCACTCTTTTACATTAAGGGGGTGTACGCTACATTCGTGTGAACTTTGAAACTGGTCTGTATAAATCTGATTAGTCTAATATTTGTTTACTTTTGTGGCACTTACTGGTTACTTTTTATTCATGACATCATACTTAACCTACTTGGGGACGAATTTCGAAAACAAGTTTTGTGCAAAATAGTACACAATTATTTCTTATTTCCGACATAGCTAACGTACTGACTCATGAATATCACACACATAACTCACAAACACTCATATTCAAATATGTGCCAAGTCATAAAGAAAAGTTTCTGATTTCTGATCCAAAACTTTAAGACCAATGATTAGATATAAATGAAGTAATAGTATAATTACATTACGTGTGCGGAAAGTGACATTTTTCACACGAGTGAGAAATATAGTCGCACTCGCGTCTACACCTCGTGTGGCAATCCCACGACTGTGAAAAATCACTTTTGCACAAGTGATGTACATTATTTTTCCTACGACCACGCGATAATTCTACCAAATAATGTGCATTCTGACGTTTTTATTTGTGACGCGGTTCTATATTTGTTGGTATTTAGTTTATATAAACAGTGCTCTTTTACTTAAAAAATTAACAATAGCTAAGAAGTAATTGAATTATTTTGAATTGCTATACAAATTAAGTGTGAACTGATTATTGCTGCAATTTGTAAATTGCATTGTGGGAAAGGTTAGTTTCTATTTTTTCCTGGATGTTACAAGAAACTCTGTTGCTTGTAATTTTGCTTGAAGTTGATGCTTGTGGATTTATATTTTGTAATAGCGCTGATTGAGCAATGTTTTCGAATGTTCCACGCACAGCGTCTACAATTTTAGACGCAATAATCATTCATTTCGTGTCCGAATCATTAATATACCCATCAGCGGCAGCATCAGAATTCCATCCTCCGTTTCTCCTGAGAGTGGTAATATCTCCTCCTGCATCTACTAGGATTGTTGATGATGATCTTCGAAAACAATGACTTGTGTATGTTTCTGTATTATCAATTTTTAAAAATTTTGGAACTAAGGTAGGTACACAACCTATTTTGTTTATATTTACTACTTGCTTGGTGCATTGTTTGTTTTGGTAGTTGAGAAAAAATCTCTTTTCATGTGTTGCAGGTCTGAATTCTGCATATTTTTTTGTATTTCTGATAAAATATATCTGTAATATTGAATTTTCGGGCAATCTTATTTTTTGTATCATTAATCTTAATTAGAGCTGCAAAGACCAGATCTTCTATACCATTGATAGTATTTTCATTAATTCTTGTTTAGCATAATACCTATTGGTAAAATACGAAAGTAATACACCTTACTTTAAACTCACCTTAATGAATAGTAACTGATCGTCACAAGCTGTTATGAAACGGTTAATTTGCTGGGTGGTTAAAACAGTCGATTTCTTTAGTTTATACCCATCATTTCTACCTTCCAACCTACATATACATATGTAGGTATAAAAGGTTATGCAATCGACTTATTAGCTCATTTTACAACTTTTGACCAAATTTCGCCAAGATCGTCTATCATGTCTGGATATACACACAGATGTGTGAGTGTCTGTGTGTATGTCTGTGTGGATGTATGTTAGTATCCATGATAACTCCAGAACGAAAATACCTACATACTTAAATTTTTGTATCTAAGCTTGTTTTCATTTGGTTTAAGCTGATTAGATTTTGGGAGAAATCCAGCGGCGCTTAGGGGTTTATTAGAGTCAGTTTTTGGTTTTTATCAAATATTTCTAAAACAGTCTCTATATGACATGAAGTTTTAACGTCACAGAATATAGTTTTTTTTTTACAATGTTACCTGTTTTCGTTATGAACGTATAAAAAAGAGCTTGCATAGTTACCCCAAATAAATTATAATTAAAATTATTTCATTTCTTTTCATTTTTTAAGTTAGCATGTCTATTAACCTCTGTCTGACATGAAGTTTTAAACGTCTGTTTGACATATATTATTGTTTTTGCTTTACAATGTTGCCTATTTTCGTAATGAACTTCTTATAAAAGGTGTTGCATAATTATTCTAAAAAAATGTTATTACAGTAATTAATATATCAAGGGTGTAAACAAAGTGGGTTTGACTTTTATTTTAACAAAAAATATAATCGAGTTTGCTCAGTCACCTTGATTTCATAACTATGCATTCTGTTTTTTGTAAACAAACATCAATTTTTCCGATTTTTCGTTTTGTGCTGTGGTAAGAGTGTTGTCCAAAGATCTTTCCCAAGAAGTGCTATTAAAAGCTGCAGAAGCTGTCGAAGCACTTGTGCTATAAAGGACAAAAAAGGTATACTAGTGAGGTGTATTCTCCAAATTTTCAATGCTGCGCAAAGAATTAATTGTAAATAAAAAAATTAAAATCAATGAGAAATTTGTTCAATTGGAGCTTTTCCTTAAGCAAACAGGAAGAGGTTACCAACCAAAAAGGTCAAAAGTTTTAGCCAGAGAACATTTTTTGTCATTCTTAAAATAAGCACCTACTGATAAATATTTGCTGGAAAAAGTAGCTTTGGTCAATGGCGCTTGCCGAAGGGATGAACTGGTGAAGATGCGTTTTAATGATGTTCGAGATATGGAAAGTCATATATTAATTGATATTCCTCAAAGCAAAAATGGTCAACAACGAAGTTCTTTAGTAATTGTAGAAAATGAAATGTGTGCATTAAAGCTTATTAGGCATTATGTATCACTAAGACCCAGTACAGCACCTGAAGATAGATTTTTTGTGTCTTACCGAGATAAACGATGTACGGTACAACCTGTTGGTAATACTTTTAAGTTTTAAATTACATAAAATAGTTATACCTGACCTTTTTGAATTTGCCCAATGCTAAGTCATATACAGGCCATTGTCTAAGGCATACAGCAGCAACTTTACACTCTGATGAAGGAAGTAACACAGAAAGTTTGGAGGTTGGAAGAGTGCAACAATAGCTCCAAGTTATGTAGACAATAGCAATCACTCTAAATTAGTGAATGCCTCTCTATTAGAGTGTATAAATTCAATTCAATTCCTGTAACACCCATGGTGCCTTCTATATTTAATATCCTTTTAGTATGGTTAGAATATTTATTTTTGACATTTTTATTTGATGGCAATAAGAGTTTCACCAAACATACTTTGTTTCCGTAGTAATTTTATAATGCCCTAGGGCATTATATCGTTTCTATGGTGTTTAAAAATAGGTGCATTATTGGAAAATAACACACTATAAGGAATTTAAAATTGTTTCATTTCTTTTAATTTCTATTTCGTAGGTTGGAAGGTTGTGTGGTGTTCCACACCAGATATTTTCTATTGAAAAATACCTTTACTTTTAACGAATTAGGAATATCTACGTTGTGATTTACATATAAAGTAGTGCGTAATATAGAGTACAGTGACAACAATGTATTTGATCGTAATTTGTTGGATAAGTCATCCATGTAGGCAAAAACACATTGTCTCAAAATGAACTTTTAATTTCTTTACTTCTTCTCCAATTAAGAAATTCTTCATATGCTCGTTCATGTCTGGCTCGTGAACTGTTGGTAGAATTTTTAAGGAGGTTATTTTCGCTGCCTCGACGATTTCTCGTGGAGTACATTCGCATTCACTGTCAGTGTCCATGGCATTACTGTTTAGGTCCCTAATATGTTTGGGATAAGTACCTTAACTATAATATTTACTAAAATTTAGCTCAAATCACTGTTGACGTTTTACGAGGTTTTTGACAAATTTTTTAAAGCCTACCTATTTTTTTAAGCAACAGGAGAACCCACCTAACGTTTATTGCGTTGGCTAACTTGTGTATGAAACTGTCTACCGACAAAAATATAAAGACCAGTTTTAAAGATTCATTGCCCTGCATGCTTAAATAATTGAAAATGGATAATTTTTGTTTTAACGAAGTAATACAAAAAATATCGATCAGCGACTTGATACACTTTTTGGGATATCTGACTTTCTGTCGCCATAACTATGTAGAGTTAATTGAAACAAAAATCATTCAACATTACTTTGGTGTAGTGGCTACGAGCCACAGCCTCTAAAAAAATTGAGTCTCTACAGTTTCTGAGAAAAAAATTTTTTTGCCCATTTTTCAAGTCGCCCCATGATGTTGTCCTCTTCTTAATATTTCATAATCTAATAGCGGTTTCTTTATTTCTTCCTTCTTAACAATAGATATGCTTCTACTGAAGGAAACGTGTACGCACCAGCAATCTTAGATGTTCTTAAGAATGTGCAAAGGTAACTATCATTATTCCCACAGTTCAATATTTTTGCCACGTATCTCTTACTTTTTCCAGATTTAGTGTGCATGTCAACAAGAATGTAATCCCCTGATTTAAGACCACTTAGATCAGCAGAATCTTGAATATCTTGCATTCATCAATGTTAGAAACATTTTCAGCTTCCAAACCAGAAAATGTTTCTGGGTCCATGTCTTGATCGCTATCGACGGTTAAATCCCTCACACTTACGCTGCTTTCGGAAGACGACGATAACAGTACATGTGATCTCTTCTTTGGTTTCGTATTTTTTATGGTTGTGGTAATAATGCTGATGTTAATGCAGGTTGTATCTCTTCCTAGGATGTGCTCTTGCCTGCTTCCACTCGCAATTTCTTTTTTCTACCGACAGAAGATGGTGCCCTAAACCTAAATTTCTCAAACACTTCTTTCAGTGATTCGACAATTGCAACTTCTTGCTGAATTTTTTCTGAATCTCTCTTGGATAATTTGCTTAAAACCTTGTGTCTATTTAATGGTACCAAACTAGTCGCTTCAAAGTCTGATTTTATATTTTTTTCGCTACCTGCTGCAACTCTATTTAGTGTTTAATTTAAGAGGCGTGGAAATACTTCTTTTCTCACAGTTCCTTTATTATGTTTTTACCACTATTGGAGTTTTTTCCTCCAAGCTGCCTTAATCGGTCGAAAGACACTGACATCTAACGGTTGAGTAAGATGGGTGCTGTTAGGTGGCAGGAGTATGAATCGAATCTTGTTTTCGTCACATTTGGAAATAACATTGGAAGAAATGTGGCTAGCCAAATTATCTCCCATCAAAACTTTGGGCCCTGCTGGTAATGATCGAAAATATGGCAACACTATACTTGAGAACCAATCTTCCAAAGTATTGGTGTCAAACCAACCGGAATGCGTTCGATTATGTCTGGCACCTAGTGGCCCATTTTCCGTCCATGTTGACTATAGATGATCCGCGTTATAGACTGTGCAGACAGGAAGCATAACGCCAAAAGCTGAACAAGAGAACATTACAGATGTAGCTGCCTTGGATGTGTACATTACCTTTTCTGCCATTTTAGAAGTACTACGAACAATTACTTTTACTCGGCCGAGATCGTCGGTGAAATTCGTTTCATCGTAATTAACAATTGCCTCTAGACTTTCTGACAAATGGTCAAAATATTTATTAACTGTTTCAGAGGAAACTTCAGACCTACTCTCTTTGATGGATTGAGAGAGTCTCTTAGATAAGTGTTTGTTATGTCGATATATAAATTTTTGTAGCCAAGTTTCACCAGGCTTGTTATCTCGAAATTGCAACACTTGTTTTCCGCTTTTATCTAAATGGGATTTTACAATTTCTCGTATGTCGCTTGAATCGCAAGGGTAACCCCAGTCTTCGGCGACAGATATAGCCCTAAGTAGTTTTCCTTTTCAGCAGACATTGCAGTTTGCTCCAGCTGATTTTGTGTGTTTGTCGTTAACCCTTCTATATAAAGTTATATATGGAATCTCGTACTCATTACTCAAATCCTTCAAGTTCCGTCCCTGCTGATATAATTGTAAAACAGTTTGAAAAGTTTCTTTAGTGTAGTCGCGATATTTCCGACTTCCTGGCATTCTTTTGCAAGTGAGGACCATTTTTCAAGTCGCCCCTGAAATTACACGAATAAATAAAATGACACGCCACTGGACAGTAGGATATGATAATGAAATTTTGAGGTTCGATTATGAAAGCTCAATCAATTACTGCTTGGAAAAAAAATACTGCGATGTTTGTGCCTTTTCAGAATCGTCGGTGCAATAAGAAGTTTACAGACTAAAAATAGAACATTTCTTATCTTTCTTTTTTGTAACTTTCAAAACACTTTTCACAGGTATAAACACACGCTTTGGCAACGTATATTTAACTAAACAACATGTTAGCCGTCGATCTTGCCATATTTAGTAATTGAAGGTCTGACCGCTAGAACGCACCACGTGTTTTGATTAGACGTTGCAAAAGTTATCAAGTCGCCTCAGTATTTTCAAGTCGTCTCGTTTTACGGTAATGTTTGCGAGAAAATCGAAAAAAGAGGGCTAATGACAACCATTTTAAAAACCTGATTTATTTTTAATAATCAGTTTTATGTATGACGTAACACCTAGAATTAGGCACTTTATTGTTATTAATTTACTTTATTATAAATATTAGTACGAGACATAAATCCCTAAAATGAAAACTATCAACAAGCATGCCTCATAGCTCAGTTGGTAGAGTGCCGATTTATATTCGAAACCGGTACGCTAACGTCGGTTCGATCCCCATCGCAGTTACTTTTTTTTATTACGAAAATTACAAAAAATATTCATTTTTTATACAAATTTCGTATTACTGATTTGGCCAAAGAACAAGAAAATGAAGTTTATAGATTTTGTAGAAGGAAATGCATCTCATTCTTGTGATTCTCGTTTTGAGAATGTTGTCCGGGAAGTGGGACGATTTGTAGTCTTTTGTATAATGTACCCTGGATAAATAATAACTTTTAATGATATTGAAGTCATCGATGGCAAAATCCCGAAAAATGTGGAAATGATCCTCAAAACGAGACATATTAACGTATTCGTGGTCCGATGTACTAGGTGGCATTCAAAGTCCAAAGCAAATTACTAAGAGGGGAATCTTCTCTGTAGTTGAATTAGCATCGTTTTATGATTAAATATCTTTATGGACCACCTATATAACTTTATTTTTGCATTTAAAGTATTTGATGCATTGTATCTTGTTTTTTTTTTTCTGTAACTTTAATTTATGTTCAATAAAACGAAAAATTTTTGTACAGATATGATTGTTTAAGACATGTCAACAAAATGCTAGGGTAACTATACCTTATTCATTTAAATGCGTGCGTTACAACGTAAATTACCAGATGGAGCTAAGTAGGCTAAGTCTCTTCGAGAGACTTTGCTCCACTTTTTAAATTTTTAAAAAGTACATATTCATAACCTTATACTTCAATTCTACTTTTTGGCTGAAATGTCAAGACGGCTACAAATAATGGAGCAAAGTACCGGGGGCTTACGGTATGTAAAACTATGTTTTGTTAAAATTAAGTTGGAATTATAGTTACAAAAATAAAGCCTTTCCTGATTTGATCTATTTCATCTATTGTATAATCCATTCTAATTTATTTATCTATTAATAATCTGAGGTTACTAAATTGATTATTTTTCCTGACCTTTTTATTGGTCGATTCAGTTCAAACTAAAACTATTTCTATAAGTTTTGTTATGAACGAATAAGTTCAAAAGTAAATATGTAATTAAATACTATTATTAATTTTATTAAATACATAAATCAAACGTTTACCGCGAGTAGGATTTGAACCTACGACGTGTACTTTGCTAGAGTTCCGCTCTAAGCAACTGAGTTATCGAGAGACAAGCCCCAATCGATGTAAATTTTATCTTTATGTACCGGGTGGCCAACTAAAAACGGCCGTCGGCCATATCTCAGGAATGGATTATAGCACAGGTTCGGGAAAAAATTTTTTATAACAAAAGTGGCCTCGAGAAACGTCTGGAAATTATTTTCAGAATTGTAGGTCCACCGCTAGAGGGCGTATTTGACAGTTAAAATTTTAAAAAGCAAAATTTTTCAAAATTTACTCAATTAAAGGGCATATTAAATATTATAATCAGATTCCTCGACAAATTCTGCATATCTTTATTTGACAAGTTTTAGTCTATCTCTTCAAATAAGGGGTGGGGGAAAGTGGAAACCTTGTTACGAAAAAACGCCTTTAATGCAGGTTCTGCTTGTCCGATTTTAATAAACTTGATGCTGTTTGAAAGAGCTTTTGTTAAACAATAGAAAACAATTGTAAATTTGAAGCAATATGATTAATAACATAAATGATAGAGGGCGCTGTTTAATATTGTGTTTTCTCTTTACAATTTTAAATGGAAGCATAAAAATTTAAGTAGGTCTTTTAAAAGTAGACTAAATTAGTAATAAAACAGTGAAAACTGCATATCGTAAGAAACAGGTAAATGGCGGGAATTGTTCTTCTAACGTCTAGTAGGCTAGTTCGCGTTAACGGAAATTATTAAATTTAGCCTGGATGAAAAGATCTTACATTGGTCTGCAGTAATTTAAACTGTTATCATACTAATGCTATGGTTGCCGCTAGACTACCTAAATGTAATGCTGTTGCTACTAACAATGAGAACAAATTATAAAATAATAATGTGATAAATTATAAGTTATTATGAACGATAAGTTCATAATATAATAAATTAATAAATAATAATAATGTGATAAATCTAACAATTAGAACCTTAAAAAAATAACTATGTAATTAGTGTCGCCCTAGACGTTCGAAAAGTCGTCCATCATTTTCGATGAATGAAATCAATCGCTGACGGGTGGAGAGAACAGCAGTTTCAATTTCTGCCCTTGAAATACTTCGTATTGTCTATCGTATTCTTTCAATCATGTCAGCTCTTGTTGTGGGTCTATCGGCATAAACGAGATCTTTTATTCGCCCCCACAAATAAAAATCTAAACAAGTTAGGTCTGGAGACCTTGGTGGCCAAATAAATAAACTTCCACGTGCTATCCACCTTTCAGGGTATGATTGATCTATGAAATTCCCAACATCTCTAGAATAATGTGCCGGGCACCCAACATGTTGCAAGAACATGTCACGACGAATGGCCAAGGGTATGTCTTCTAAAAGAAGTGGCAATTCGTTGCTTAAAAAATCTAAATATCTTTCTCCATTAACAGTCTCATTAAAAAAAAGGCCCAATTATTTCTCCACCTAGAATCCCGCACCACACATTTACAGACCAACGATCCTGATGTTGGACCTCCTGCATCCAGTGGGGATTCGTTTCAGACCAGTAGTGTATATTATGTCGATTTACACTACCATCACTATGAAAAGTAGCCTCATCTGTCCACATAATTCGTGAAAGTATTTCAGGATCGTTGTGTATCATATTTGAGAGCCAGTTGCAAAAATCCAACCTGGTATTGAAATCTTGAGCATTCAAACTATGCTGTAGGACCATGTGATATGGGTGCAATCTAAAATAGTATATATTATAAAGTAATCAGATCAATAAGACACATTGAAGTCCTTCGTTGTTAGTAAACGAAAAAGGACTTTAAATGCATTAACTCTCGTAATGTTATTACGAATTTTTTTCGCCCGGCCTCACTTAATTATCATGTTGTTAGTTAAAATCTATTCACATAGCATAAAATAATTTTATTAAATAATTTGTTGTTTTATTGAAACTGGACATAAACATATAACGACAAACGAAAAAAATTAAAACATTTTTATCATTATAATACCGAATAAAACATGCATTAATAAATAAGTAGTCCTGTGTTCTCTTAAAATATTTTGGACGGTGGTTCGACATATACCGAAGTCTCTAGCTATAGCTCTGGTGCTTGAATGAGGGTTAACATTTACATCAGCTAAAACATCAATAACATTTTCCTCTGTTCTACCTCTGCGTTGTCTTCAGTGCACAGGAAGATTCACATTTCCAGTAGTATGCACACGGTGTGCGAGTCGGAGAAAAACTCTTCTGCTGTGATGCCGTCTGTTTGGGTACTACAGTGCATACACTCTAGCAGCAACGGTTGCATTTCTCATACATTCAAAATAAACTGCCAACATATCAAGTGCTTCTTCATTTGTAAGAATCATTTTGGTACGAAAAGATAAAGAAAGTCTATTAAATGCAACACGATGAATAATTTTTGACATATGCGTGAAAATCATAGCTTGCTTGTTTTCAACAAGGAATTTATTTTATATCTTACACGGCCCTCTTTACTAATTTTGTTGTCATCAGTAAATCGTAATTCATATTTTAAGTTGCTGGGCAAATATCGGTTTTTATTGATATTTTATGCTTTTGATTTACTAACACATCACTTGAAAACAAATATAATATTCTTATATAATTAAAAAAATGTTAGATTTATCACATTATTATTTTATAATTTGTTCTCATTGTTAGTAGAGACAGCATTACATTTAGGTAATCTAGCGGCAACCATAACATTAGTATGATAACAGTTTAAATTACTGCAGACCAATGTAAGATCTTTTCATCCAGGCTAAATTTAATAATTTCCGTTAACGCGAACTAGCCTACTAGACGTTGGAAGAACAATTCCCGCCATTTGCCTGTTTCTTACGATATCTCAGGATAGAAAAAAGATATCGACTTGCAGTTTTCGCTGTTTTATTACTAATTTAGTCTACTTTTTAAAGACCTACTTAAATTTTTATGCTTCCATGTAAAATTGTAAAGAGAAAACACTATATTAAAAAAATATTGTTTAACAAAAGCTCTTTCAAACAGCATCAAGTTTATTAAAATCGGTCAAGCAGAACCTGAATTAAAGGCCTTTTTTCGTAATAAGGTTCCCCCACTCCTCATTTGAAGAGATAGACTAAAACTTGTCAAATAAAAAATATGCAGAATTTGTTGAGGAATCTGATTATAATATTTAATATGAGTAATTTTGAAAAATTTTGCTTTTTAAAATTTTAACTGTCAAATACGCCTTCTAGCGGTGGACCTACAATTCTGAAAATAAAACGTTTCTCGAGGCCACTTTTGTTATAAAAATATTTTTCCCGAATCTGTGCTATAATCCATTCCTGAGATATGGCCGACGGCCGTTCTTAGTTGGCCACCCGGTACGTAGAACTGATGTAAATTCTCATTATGTCTAGAATTTACACCAGTTCTACGTACATAAAGACAAAATTTAAATCAATTGGGGCTTGTATCTCGATAACTCAATTGGTTACAGCGGTGCTCTAGCAAAGTACAAGTCATAGGTTCAAATCCTACTTGAGGTAAACTTTTTATTTATATGTTTAATAAAATTAATAATAACTTTTTTAACTATTTCTATCTAAAATAAGTTACTAAAAACTAGAAAAGGTTTCAAATACAACAGTTGTTCTTGGTTTCTTGTGTATACCTTTATTTCCACAACATATTCATGAAAATTCTATTTTCTGCCTTTTTTTACAAAATAATTTAAAAAATATAATTCAATTGATCTTAAAATAACTTTGAGAAAATTTTTTTTTTCCTCTAAAACATCAAGTTATTTTATTAAAAAAAAACCGTTGTTTCAGACATATCAATCTAAAAGGGCGAACTTGCATATTACTCAAATAAAAGATATTTTATGAACCTTTATTACCCATATTACTGTGTCCTATTAATCCCTCCAACAAATTGTATTACAAATGTTACCTGAAATATGAAAATATAAACTTACACGATTTGAAAATAATTATAATTATTTCTTTTTTTTCGGTTTTTAAATCATATTTTTACGATAATCGATGCAACATTCATATTTCTATAAGTACAGTTATCGTAGTAATGACGGAATTAAAAAAAAAGTTAAGTGTGAAACAATTTGGTAAAATATGAAAACGCGTTTTCATATTTTATCAACTTGTTTCGACACGATTTAAATACCTACTTCAATTTCCTACCAACATTTTTGCTTTTTAGTGGATTTTTGATCCAAAAATATTAAATTAATTTAAACCGTCGCAAATAAAACCAAAACGGCAGCAAAGAGTTAAAATTTTCGTAGAAATAATACAATATATGGAAAATAATTTCGTTATGAATTCTTACGTCACACATTTTAAAATCGTAATGCGCAAGGCTTACAAAAAAAGACGCGTGAAATATACCTTGCATTCGTTGTGTCATTGTACAGGTACAAGCAAGTTATGTGCTGAGCACACCAGATTTTTTCAATGGCAGTAATATTAAAATAGTGTTAGTAACAGCAAAGCCTTAATACTGAAAATTAAAAGTTACCTTTACATGTGCGACGTACAAAACTTAATTAAGATTTTTATCTGGTTACAAAACAACTATCACAATCACACAAGTTCCATCATCTCAAAATGATTGTAATACGCACTGTTTTTGAGTGGGTCGCATTACATAAAACTGACAAAAATTAATTTTTAAACCAGCATAAAGAAAGGAAAAGAGGATACATCTGATTAAACAGACTAAAAATGGTGGAAACTATAACTTGCGTAAATCTAGGAAAAGGCTTAATTGCGCAGTCACATCTATAATGAAACCCAGCACAATGACATTAATTTAACGCAGAATATACACAATGCTTTCAGAAACGGTCTATAATTAAGCCCACATTTAATAATACTAATTATAAATTGTTCCTATTAAAGCACTATTATGATTGGTAATTACTTACAAACGATACATTTATTACAAAGCTTTGTCGATTCGATTATTATTTGAAACACTCATTAATAACTGTGATGCAGTTTCAATTTCAGCTTAAAATAAAATTAATGAGGGTAATGTGTAAGAGTAGGTGAGATCGTCATTACGAAACTCCTTGTCGTCCCCCAAGAGTTAATCGGCTTCGTTTGGTGTTTGGAAGCGATTCCCCCTTCGGACAGAACTAACATAGCTTCATTATACATTCTAACATCTTGGTACTGGGTTTAATTAGAGCCAAAATACGAATCGACTCGCCTCTCATTATTGTTCAAGATTGCTACGCTCATGTGCTTATTCAGGTTACAAAAAGAACACATAATTGGAACTGAAACTGCTTGATGAAGTTATATTTAAATTTCTATACAATCTAATGAGGGAAGCATTAATGAACAAACTAATAACTAATACGGTTGCAATATTCAAACCATCACATATATATGTTAAAAGATAAAAAAATAGAAATCGAAGAACTATAATTGGGTTATATAAAACGACGCAAAAACAAAATGAGATATTATTAATAACTCGGCAGGATAAAGCCAATTATTTGTATTCCAAACTCTATTATGTTCATAAATGGGGTGGTGTTATTAAGGCGGCGAATTCAATTTGTAAGTTTAATTATAAGTAAGTATGTAGTTGGGTGCATGCTGCTTGTTACATTTAATACATCTGGTAAGGTTTAAAATTACCATGAAGAGCACTTCATCACGGGTATACACTGTTGTAACTCATTATTGTTCTCGTAGCGTCTGGCACTTAGAAGAAGCGAGTCGGCTTGCATGCTCTTCATAATTGCGGAATTGGCGAATGCGGTATTAATAAAAACCAGAGCAAAGAACGTTCCAAACGCACTTATTGCACGTTATATAAGGAATATAAGCATATTGAAAATGCCATCCACTACCCTACCTATCTGCGGAAGCAATATAACTTATCGAGGTCTCGAACACAATCGAGATCGGGGATTATATTGGTTGGGATTTTAAGCGATTCATTATATTCTGTACGCATTCCGATGTCCCTTATTGGGCGATAATTGATTCGCTTTCCATTTGCGTTATACTTGGAACTTGCAACAGTTCGATAGCGTTTCAATTCTTTTAAGTGATGTCCATTCGTGGTACAACATTATTATTTTAAGACGTGAAACTCCAATTAAGTTGTGTTAAATGATCAAAAAAATATGAGTAATAAAAATTTTAACAAATCAATGACCTAACAAGTAAGTTAATGTCACATAACCATACAATTATTGTGACAACCTTTTAATAAAATCAAGTTTATTAACAAAATTGGTAAGATTCACATCTTTCACAATATTAGGGCAATATTTAACTAGTACCACTAAAACATAATACATAAAAATGAAAACTTTCACGACTAATGTTCATGATTAAAATAACATCTTTTTGGGCAGAACGCCAGTATGTAAAAGTAAATTGTACAAGCTCTAAACGTTTCAATAGCAATTGCAGCTAACTTCCTCAGTAAACGTAGAAAAGTGTTAATAAATATTTGAAATAGTAATGTCGTTGAAACTTTGAAATTGGAACACCCTGTACATGGGCGCCCGCAGAGGGTAGCGGAGGTAGCGACCGCTACCTCATTAGCTTTTCACTTTTTTTTTCAATTTTGTGCATAATTATTGTTATTTGTGATTCAGGTAATTATATATTAATCGTTCAATAACACGTTTATTAACATAAAAGAAACAAATTAAAGATTAAAGTCTTTAAAGGTAGGAACAATGCACATATACACTTAAAACTTACTAGAAAAGAAATTGCAACATTCGTGGTTTTTTCCGAAATCATTGATCGTATTATCGACGAAATTTTTATCATTTCGTACCCTTTTGCGGTGTACACTCAACATGCACGGTCCTGACAAACGTTCATCTCCTATAGTAGATCTGTTCCATGTTTTTACTCGTCGCAAGATACTAAATGAACGTTCAATAGAACAGGTAGTAGCTGGTAGAGTACATACTATTTTAAATGCCGCAGCTACGGAGGGATAAAACTGTTCTGCTTCAGAAATTAAATGGATGTACTCCAAGTTTATCGAAGGTGAATCGTTACTAGACGTAGACGATACATCATACCAAGTTCGCGCTTCACTTGGAAAATTTGGCAAAAAATCACCATAAACACTGTTAATATCATCAATAACGTTGAGACATTTTTCTATTTTTGTCAAGACTCTTGGGTGCAGTTACATAAGTGAAAATGCTTTCGAATGTGCTTCCGAAAAACGCTCTGATAGAGATGAAATAATGGAATTCAAATACGGTATGAAGATAGATCTTCTAAAATATTCTTCATCATCTTCAGCTAGCTGATTTGAACGGCCAGTTTGCCTTCGAGTCAGACGTGGACGTTTCATTTCGATTGCTAACCTTTAACAAAACTCTTGAACTTTTGTAAAATTGAAACGAAATTCTTTTAAAGCATTTTCACGATGAGAGGCCAGTACAATTACTAATTTTTCGATGTGATCATTAACGGACATGATGTTCATGTTTACACTACGAAGTTCTTGGCACACTGGTTCAAGCAACGATGAATAAGTTGCCATAACAGCAAGAGGTACAAGATAACCTGGAGTCGTAACTGTTGCATGCAATTGATGGTTCTTCCAAAGCTTTTACAATATCTTCGAAATTTTTGAAGAATATCCGAATGCGTTTGTATTTTGAATACCAACGAGTTTCACAAAAAAGAGGAGTATTTGGAATCATGTGTCTTCGCAACGTAGATTATCGAAATAAATTGATGACTTCTTTAGTCGTACCAGCAGCATTTCTTATTGCAGGGATTAATCATTAATAACTAGGTTTAATATATGACTAGCGCAATCAAAGTACATGACCTTAGGATATTGATCTCTAATCAGTTTTTGCACGCCACCAACATTGTACTACAGCCGTCGTCCCCTTGCCCCACGAGTAGGTTTAAATTCACGCCGCATTCTCTTAAAAATTGTAAAATGGTTCCAGAAATTGATTCAGCATCGAGTTTTTGAACTAAAAATTCTACGCAAGTACCATACTTCTGTTCTTTATGACGAAAGTACCGCACTCCAATCAACAGTTGTTCGGTTCCAACGATATCTGCCGTTTCGTCGGCAAGAAAAAAAAACGATGCTTCGTTTACTTGGTGAATAATTTTTGCTTTTAGAACATTCGCAGAACTCTCAATTACTTCGTTTTGAGTCCTGGGTGAAATGTATAACGCATTTTTCGAAATGCTTTCCAAGTGACGTCTTAAAACTTCATCGCCAGCATCCAAACGCACTTCTAGTAGATCGCGAAAAACTGATCCTTCCTCTTCATGACCACGAATAAGTAAGTCGTGAAGAGGACTAAACAACAGCGAAGATATAATTGGTTTAATTTTCATTCTATTTTCTTCAATAAGTTTGCGATAATTTGCAATCTGCAAGCTGTTGAACGCTGAGCTTTTTATTTTCAATAGCTTTTTCGAAGTCATTGGCAGCTCTTATTGAGTTTATATGCCATTCTTGTTCCACGCGCTTTTTTGCAATGTCTATAAATTTTGTATACGTAGTACAGGGTTGATGAATGAATCTACCATCTGAGCGACACGGTTTACGACACTCGGAGTATAATAAGAAACAAAATCTACAAAAAGGTCCTTTCGCAGGAGCTGAATAAGTTAACCAAGGATACAATTGCATCCATTTGAATAGAAACGATCTTTTTCCTTCGGGTACGCTTTTTTTTAATTCGTATGTTGGTCCGGGTTGCTAAGGTTCTTTTAACAACTTGATCGGAGTTCGTCATCGATGCGTGTATTCAAGTACAAACCGATGTCGAGTGTACTAAAATTGGATTTAGACGAATTTGAAGATTCTTCAACAGCAACATCGATTTCTCTTACTGAAGTTTTTTCAACAGAAGAAGCGCCATCGGCGAGTTTTGGTTTTTTGGTAAAAAAACGCCTTATATCGTTTATTATTTTGATTAGAGGAAACATTAACACTGCAAGGAAGGAAACGACGAAACGTAACGTATTTTAACGAATCTTGTAATTACGTTTAGTCCTTTAAATATAATGCTCCAAACTACACAGCAAACTTATTTTATTTCGAACACTCAACACTTAAACAACTTCAATAACCAATAACTATAAGTAATTTATCACCAACTATATCTATATAAGGCATATAAGCTTCTATAAACTATACTTATTTTATCTAATTCATTACGCGCTTGGATTATAACTGCCTGTCCACGCGGCGAGCCAGTCTTATATAGCAGACGTGATGTATTATTTCTGGAACATTCTCCTTCTCCGCGTTGGAGAAGCTACGTTCCGTTCTGTTCTATTCTATTCCATTGCCCATGATAGGCAACCCACTCGGACGTACGTGCATTGCATTCGTGTAAGTTTGGTTGTCTACAATGTCTACCGCTCGGGGCCCAAACGTTTTCATAATGTGCGTTACAGTATTAATCAATTATAATTAATCATATCACTATTCACAAATCACATGTATATCACTTAGTACCCGCAGTTTTTTTTTAATTTAAACGCTTCTATTATACCGGTACGGTACGGGCGTCGGACGTAACTACTAATTTACACAGTAGAGCGTTTGCATAATGCATTCGTCAACATATTGGACTGCGCATGTTCGTTTTTTCAGTTATCAACCAGTGACTCATGCCCATGTGACTATTGACTAATCTCAATTCAAATACAAAATTCAGGGTTAAATTATGGTCGTCAGACGTCAGCATTTTCTCTTGCTACCTCACCAAAAATGTTGCGGATGCCAATGACCCTGTATATTAGAATCCTGCAAGATAAACTACTTAAAATTGGAATACAATTTTATAACCTTAAAATCAACAGCTTTGGAATTATTTTGTGCAAAAAATGATGACAGTTGAAGACTGGATCAACTATCTGAAACATTAGCGAAAATTTGTAATTTAAGGTAATACTTTAATTTAATTTGATTATTTGTATTAAGTGATTTGCTGGTACATTTTTTAATTGCAAGACCCTATATTGTAACGATAACTCTAAAGTTTCTTTTGTTACTATACTTGCCATCGATCGTGAGTTATTTCTATGTATTTTAATAAAAATATATTGCTTGGTCTAAATCTGGACCATACGATGGATCTTGGAGCTCAGTAAATCCTTATTCCTTGACAATGCGTTGAACGGCCCAGGGTTTTATGTACCCTACAGTAGTCATACAAAAGCAAATTTTTGTCTATTGCTGTTCTTGTGTGACCGTTTTCAAATTTTGAATTTTGTGATCAGACACATGAGCATTGATTGTAGTGATGCTTTGCATGTATTTGACCAACAAAAGGCCTTCTGCGCCCTAAAAGAAAGTTACCATCAGTTCTCCACCAAAAGATTGTTTTGGCCTTTTTGGTGGTAAAAAACTGCTTACTTAGTGGGAAAAGTCCAGTGATAGATCGAAATCGATGACCGCTAACAATTTGCAAAAAAAAAATTAATAAATTATTATAATAAAATTTCTTAAAAGTTTTCTTGTAAGCAGAATAGAATCCAACATGCAACGTTTTTAAAATAGTAATTTCGGATAAATTAATAATCATATCAATAATAACAGACACTTTCATTTACCGATTAGACAACACTAATTCGTCAACTTTCCAGATTTCACCAGACCCTGCTTCAACAGGTTATCCTGATGTTTGAGCATTGTGTACAATCTCATTGTCCATTGAAACTATTTGGCCCTAATTTTTAATTCAAAATATTACACCCTCTAACGTAGATTTGGTGCCCTTTGACCCCCCCATTTTTGTGACTTGACACTCTTTTTTGTAGTAACTCATGTTTTATTTAACTTTTTTTTCCTCCAGCAGAATTTTGATCTGATACTTCTTTAAGAGTTCTTTCTACTTGCTACTCTACGCTGCTAATTCTTTAGTAAGTTTATTTTCTTTTAACCTACGAACTATTTATATTCTAATATTATTAGATTAATTTAAATAAGCAGCAAAAATTTACACGTTCTAGAATTTTCTTTGGAACGGATAAAAAAACTAAACTAATGCTCGAAAAATTAAAGATTAAAAAAAACACATCCTTTTGGTACCATTCTGGCGTATCTTTTTACATTAGTATTAGTTTCAAAATTATCTTGCTATTAAAATTCATTGTTAAGAATTCATTTTAATTAATTAAAAAATTATATTGTTTAAAAATCATAACGGGAGAAAAAATAAAAATATCTAAACGAAATCAAAATTTTGCCAGAGGCAAAAGGTTAAGCAAATCCCCAGTCTATTAAAACTTTATTTCTTTCACTTCGTCGAGTTTTTTGCTTAAAATCATTCCGAAGGTGTGTTTAGATATGATTAAAATCTGTATTGTATATTGAAAAAAAAACGTTTAATTGAAAAGTAACATAAGGGAACTTCCATTAATTTAGCTTTATGGTTAACGGATTGGCCTAGTTTGTTGGAACACCCTGTGTAAGATGCAATAGCCACATATCACTTCGGGCACTATTTTAAAAACAGCTTTTTATTCCAAAGGCAATATACCCGTTTATAAACTGGTGTAAATAATCCTTCAAGGGTATTGCATTTAAATAACGAGAATTTTGATTTAGCACGCCATCAGACAACACGCAAACCGTAAACTTCCACGGTTCAGTGTTTAAGTGTTAAAAAAAGTACAACAAAAAACGTGAACCAAAAATTATCATTACATTTTTTGTGAAATCTAACGGCAAACCGGCTGGAATTCTTAAAAAAACTTAAGCAACGAATGTCTATCGCCATCATGCGAGTACGCATGGTACGATCACTTAAATGCGCCATGTGAATCGGTGGAAGACGGTCCACCACACTGCATACCGACCACAATATCAAGCTTTTCGCACCTTTGTGGCCTTATATCGTCGGTTGAAGTTGGCATCAACAAAAATAACGTTATCCATATGTTAGATTTAACAAGAGCCTAGCCGCAAACCTTATTTATACCCTTAGAAAATTTGCACCTGCGCAATATGGTACGAGAGGAGTACGATTCGTGTGACTGAAAATTCTGATATTTTTTGCTAGTGGGTACATCTCAATTTTTATTATATTTCGCCAGATTCATCTAACTGTATACTAATGGTCACATTGATCCTATTTGTATCCAGGAGAAAAAATAGATGAAATATTGACAAAAACAAACACTGCATCATAAGCGGAAGGTTTTTCCGCAAACCTGCGCTTCTTCCAAAAACATATGCTCACCGTAAAGAACGGTAATTAATTTTAATTACGTCTCCTTCGAAAAACTGCTAAACAGAAGATCCAATGGATAGGTCAGTTCAGATCATTACAAAACTACAAATAAAATAAGCAAAAGATTTATTAATACGCAGCAGTAAACGTATCGTGAGAACGAAATACTGATTTTTAATAAATCATCGGAATTTTACTCATTCAAATTAACCTTAAGATCTATACATTATTACTCCATTCATAACGGAGTATGCAAAATATATACGACAAATTAAGCAACATTAAAGATTTTTCATCCGGTAACCATATATAAAAGCCATTATTACTGACTTCAGATAATGGGTTTACACTAAACCAAACAAATTTCGATTTCAACTGATGAAAACTTCGATTCAACTTGACAAACTTTACTCCAGTCAAATTCAATAGTTTCAGACGCCATTAAGATGAACCGATAAGAATAGATTTTATGATAATTAAACAAAGTGAAACTCAATAAATGATAACGATTCAAGGAATTTTACCAAAACAATTCCAACGACGTTTACAAAAAACATCAAATAACTAACGTTGACAAAAATTTATAAAAACACTATGTAGTATTTATAGAAATACTAGGTGTATTTCTGTTTATCTTTTATATAAATTTAAACGTTACGATAACAATCGTTCTCCACGCATCCTTCTGACCCTCCTACGACCATCGTGGGCCCATAAGCAAAATCGGGACTCGTCACTAAACACAATTCGATGCCATTATTTCGCCCAATTCGCTTTTTCGTTGCTCCATTCTAGCCTGCGTAGACGGTGAAATGATGTAAGAGAAAGACATAAAAATGGACGATATGAACGTAGCCCATAAGACCTTATCCGGCGATAAACAGATGACGTTGACATTCTGGGTCCTAAAAAGTCTTAAGTCTTAAGCGACGTTCTTCGCGATCTGTAGTCCTGCGGGGACGTCCAGATCCAAGGCGATGTTATTGCACCCCTTCCTCGGACCATTTGGATCAACATCTCAATACCGTTCTAACATTTCGGTTTACTCGACGAGCAATTTCTCTTAGCGAAAGTTCGGACTCTCTCATGCCAATAATACGGCCACGTTCAAAATCAGTCAGTTAGGAAAAATGTTGATTTTGACGTACTCTTGGCATTGTTTCCAAGTTCAGAACGAAATTGTGAACAAAAAATTTGCAAAATTGACAGTTAATTACACACCAATTTGTTTATTTCTCCAAATTTATTGTTACTAAGTGCAAAGGAAAAAACAAAACAAAAAACTACTAGCTAGATTTTATTCAAATTTTAATCGTTTGTTTGTTCTAATGAAAGACGTCGTTGAAGAAAATTTCAATAAAATCGTTCAACAAATTCTAGGTGTTGCAATTTTTATGGAAGTCAGTATATGTTAAATTATTGTAGATAATTGGTAAAGCATTTACTAAAATAAAATTAGATTGTATAGTTGGCTATTAATAGTAAGATTATATTTTCATTTTCATGTTTCATAAATTTATTTTGAAATTTGATTTAATTCTTAAAGCTATTACTATTTACTGAAGAGGATTACTGTAATTGTTATCGAAACGTTTAAATTTACATAAAAGATAAATAAAAAATACCCAATTAAATAATCTCTCCTAGTCCGGTATTAAATAATGATCGTCTTTAATTACACCTTTACGTATAACTACCAAGCGCACGTGACACATCGTTGTTCAAAACCAATATGGTGACATTTGTGAGTTGCTTGTTGCTATTAAATTTCCAGTGTGTTGAATGATTGTGACAAAAATGCAAATTTACGCAATTAGGTATGGACTATTCTTAACTGTGTAGCCAAGAGTTGATTTTTTAAATACTAGCTAAAAACCCGCCCATCCGCATAGTAGGCGAGTAAAGGGAGAAGAACGTTCACAAAAGCTCGAATGTCGCATTCTTAAATCAATTTTTTCTTTATTTTTTTGTGTTAAGCGAGATGTGGTCTACAAAATGTGTTTTCTTCTGAGTCAAACTTTTTTTTGTTAGTATGCTCATGCTTATGATAGTATTTATTTATTTATTTTAGCTTATTTATTTATCCTTATTCGAAGACTGTTCAGAAATCCTTCTCCGCTTCATTCAATGTCATTCTTTTCTTGGTGGTGCTCCGTTGTTTTATGTTATTTTTTAGTTTACAATCATGAGTTGTGGTGTTAAAAAGAAGAAAAAAATAAGTTTAGATTTTATTTGAATACCTATGTTATTCAGTTTAAGTGTATACCTGTAGCTTAGCTAGGTGTAGCGTTCTGCGTGTAGTTAATCCAATTTCGTTTACCGGTGTCTTGCGAGGTCGAAATCAGTAGTTATAGGGAGTGGTAAGAATCTCTACGGTTGGGATGGTGACGCCGAAAATTCTTTTGTGTGCAAGTTTCTTATCATTACGTTTCTATTTGTATTCTGTGTGTGATGGGTGGTATGTTTGCATGTTGTATTGTGAGGTCGTTAGGGTACCTGAAAGGTAACCGGTGTATGCGCCTGAGTATTCGGCGTTCACAGGAGGCGTTAGAGGGGAGGTGATTAGGGTTTATGTTAGTGTATATAGGTGTTCGAAAATCCATAACAGGGCGTATCTATGTTTTGTAAGTGTGTTGCAGTGTTTTGGGGTGGCAACCTCCGATTCCACCCCGGAGGGCGACCAGTAGGTTTGTCTGGTTTCTTATGCTGTTAAGTGTACATCGGGAAGCCAATTAAGGGTTTTAGTGAAGAGGATTCCTAAGTGTTGGAGTGGGAGTCTTTGGTGGTTTAGGGTAATGGAAACATTAATGTCGGCTAGATTTAAAAATGTACCTTCGTTGTAGTTAGGATGTTGTCAGAAGATTGTTTGGGTTTTGGTGGGATTGACGGGGACTCTCCACCGGTTGGCCCAGTTAAAAAAGTTCCAGAGGATGTTGGATATGATGCGGGAGGCCGTTCCGTTGTTCCGATGCACCGCCCAGAAGGCAGTGTTATCCTTAAACTGCGCAACGACTACTTCGTGTTGTGTTACTTCAGTAATGTTGGAAGCGAAGATAGTGTAAAGGATCGGGTTTGTGTGTGGGTGCTGGATTTATGTGTTTATTTGTTGGCTTTGTGGAGGTGATTGAGCGAGTTGAAATGTAGGAATGTGGTCGGAATGAAGGAGGCATTGGAGCGTGAGGATGGTGGTGGTGAGGCGATGGTCTGTGCGTAGGTGTGGACGGGCGGCGTCGGGGGTTTGGGGAGACAACCATGCTTCACTATCACGATTGTTGTTAGTAGGGTTTGAGAACGGAAATGGGAATTAATTTTTTTGTTATCGGAAGGAAGGGGGGTCTCCGCCGAGGTACAACCTCACACCCCGAGAAAAAATAGGTTGGTAGTCAGAGACCCAATAGAAAGAGAGGAAAGCAAATTTTAAAATAAAACAAAAAAGATTTTACATTAATAAAATGTTTTATTAACTGCTACTCTGCTTCTCTCCCGACGTCCATCCTGGTTTTGGCGGTGGCGGTGTTCTGGATTCTTCTTTGTTTCTGTATTGTATCCTTATGTGTTCTTTTCGTTGCTATTCTGCTACTTCTTCCGTTCCCTGATACTGGCCGTAGTTCTTTTCCTGGATGACCGGTTCTTCGTATTATCTGTATGCAAGCAGTGGCAGATCTAACTTCGAAGCGGCGAAGACCACGATATCCGGGCCGTTGAGCGTGAAAACGCTAAGCCCTTTTTTTAATTAATTAATTAATTAATTTTTAATTGCTTATTAAGCACGACATCTCTGCACGAACGCTGACTCGAAGGTGGGGTCAAACAAGGAATAGTGCATTTTAGAAGAATGTTGAGCAATGTCTATATGCACGAGTGAGACGGTTCGTCCATATTTGGCAATGAATGGTTGGATATTATTATATCACGACAATACACCAACACATTCGGCCCTAGTCGTCAAGCAGTGTTTCTCTCAAAAGAATATTTAATATAATGTGATAAAATTTAGATTTCTTTTGTTTGATTATACCATTTTTGCTGTTAGCCTACTTTTTTGAGGGTTTTCTGGATGCCATTTCCAAACTGTTCATAACATTTAACATTTTAACACATAGTTTCTAATATATAATTGTAATTGCATTAACGTCACATATCTGAACATTCAGGCACTTTACGAACCTCTTGATAATAATATTGAATTTAGTAAACTTTGTTATTAATTTATTAGGTATAGTTAGTGTAGCTATAACATATAAAAAAGTAAACTGTAGGTTTATTTATGCTTATAGATTTTATTTATGCTTCCGTATTTTCAACGGATTTAAAGGTTGTAACCTTTAAGTAGTAACAAGCAGTCTTTAAGGTAGTTAAATTTATATTTAGAAAAGAGGCATATTCAAAGGGTTGTTAAATTATTGTTAAAATAAACACCCTGTATAGTGAACATTAAAAATTAACTATAACAAACAGCTCTAAAGCGTGCTTAAAATTTATTGCCTGTGTGATTATAAAACGAAATGGGATTATTAAAATCGTTATAATTTACCTAATCAATTCTAGTTAAAACGGAAATTAAAATCAGAAAATGAGTAGATGTGAAGTAAGGGGTTCTCGCTTTCCAATAAAAAGGAACGGCTATAAGTGTACCTTACAGTTTCTGTTGACTGAATATTGCTTTCTCTTTTTACTCATTTCGACACCGACGAGAAAATGCAATTCCTTTAGCGTCCGAATTCACTTCTCTCCTCACCTTCACAACGGCTCGGACAGTTGAAAGATTTCCAATATACGCGCTACCCAATTTCCTCATCGCGATATCCGTTTCGGACCGGTTGAATCTAACTCCCTTCACTTTGAGATGACTTCAGTGATAAATACTTTTCTTATAATTTAAATAACAGCGTATTGTTCGAAAAAAGAATATTACATTTTAATGCACGCAATATCGTTGATTTTTACCGCAAGATTGACACAAAGAAATGAGTTTTAGACGCAATTAAGCCGTAAAGTAAGGGTTTAGTCACCCTATCCAACGTTAAATCATTTCTTGACCCCAACGAGGGAGAGACTACGAGTCGAAAAACGAATGGAATAGATAAGCAGTAGATAATATCACGAACGAGATACATAAATACCAGTTGGTAAAGGGATAATATGTGAGTAACATATAAACAAATACCGAGCATCGTGATCTGCGGTCACCAGCGACGGATAACCCCAGGGGCAAACTAAACTCATATAACATATAACTGACTGAACAGCAAATGGCTTTTTCTTTGAGAATAATTTCTAGAAGGAAATTGAGAAAATCTCTTACATTTCCCTTTTTCATTTTCTTTAGGCCGATCATTTTTCATGCCATCTCCATCGGATCTCCGAATGCAACGGCTACTCCCAATCCAGTTCAATTAAGATGGTGGCGGTCCACCGGGATCCGCGGCTTTCGTAGATATATGATAGCCTCGAGCCACATGATCATCTCTGGTCCATCTGCAAAGGCATTACGCGATTGTAGCTCACATAAACAACGTCTTTAAAAAAAATCTTCGATTTGTCTTTTGTGAACAAACCGGGCCACTTATATCTCATTCATATGGAAATTCCGCATTAAGTATTATTCACGCGTAAATACATAAAAGCAACGGTGCGATAAACAACACCATGTCCTGCTGAGCTTCTCATATTGATTCCGTAAGTAAGAAGCTTGGGTTGATGTTTAAATCACGCTTAGCGAAGTGGAATAGCAGGTAAGTGGCCTGAGGACAATACCGAAGCCACTAGTACGTATATGTACAACTTAAGCTTATGCACACGGCTTAAATGACAACCACAAGTCGTCTATACTGAATGCACGTCTCTCACCGGGGGGTCATGAAATGTCCTGCCGAGAAACGTACGGATCCCTTGAACAACGACACGATGTTTCTGTTTACCTTTATGGCATTACATTACTAACGTGATTACATTAATTTAAAAGCACGGAGAATATACTTTACAACAAAACATAAATAACAATGCACAATAAACTCCAGTAAACGCATTTTGTGTACCTATACGCTTTTTTTTTATTTTCATTACCCACATTGTAATTACTGTTTAGATTTACTTACTTACAGCATCTCGTTACACTTCACTAAATGCATTGCATAAATTATAGCAAGACTGCCTTTGCAATGTACATTTCCAAATTATAAAGATTTACTTCAATAATATAAAACGTGCACCTAAAAAATTAATTCCATACTGAAGTGGAAATTACAATTGCTTGGTCATATTATATCGAAAGCAGCAATAATATGTAATCGTTTAAATTTTCAACAGAAGTAGGTAATATGATAGTACTTGAAACACGACTTGACATTTGTGCGTTTTATCCTAACTATAATAAAAACGAATAACATTGTGTGCAATGTAACCTTGCAATATTAAATACCAATGTTCGTCATTTACAGCAAATACACTTTAAAACTTTTTAAACCTCTTAAAGGTTAATTTGTTCGAAATAGGGTTGAATAAGATAAGCACAAAAAAAATTTAAAACACGTAAAAGAATGTTTGGAAAGAGTATGAAGATAATTTTCGATGCAGGGTGTCTGTTTAATGTTTGTATTGTACATGTGAGGTACATAGTTCAGCCATTAATCACGTTAGGGTAATTTGAACTTTTTGGATATTTTCTTTGTAATTTTGCTTAATTTGTATGTTAAAACATTTTGATCGTTTTTAAAAAGACTATGTGTTAACCATTTCAATATAATACAAACATACAATTTTTTGACTTAATGGTGCTCTAATGGTTGAATTTGCGTTTAAGATAATTAAATAGCTTCTGTATTTTATTGAAATATTATGAAAAGGCAATCTTTCACGATTGTTATACATAATTAAAATACTTTTTTGGGGTTTTAATGGTGTTTTTCCGTATCTATGTATCACACAAATCTATACGTTTAGACAATACTTACAGTTATCGTCCTCAGTAGTAATAAAACATTTTAGAACTGTTTAAGCTGGAACTATGGAATACAATTTTAATACAGAATACCTAGATCCTTAATAAATTAAATATTGTTAAAATACATTGAAGATGATAAATCAGAACACGCTCTAACGGTCGAAAGCTAACAGTGACAAATGTCATAACCAAAAGCAAATTTAACAAAATTTAATCAAAGTATAAAGTTGTGAAAAACTTTAATTTGAAAGTGATGAAAGCATTCACAAGTAGAAGCATATCAATTAAAATAATCCAGTTAATAAGTCAATAAGTGCAAGCGTTATTTAACAATGAAAACCAAAATGTAGTACGTTTTATGTAATTTTTACTTTCCAACCTACACATACATATGTAGGTATAGAAGGTTATCCAATCGATTTTTTTTTCACTATCACTAAATCGACTTATTAGCTCATTTTACAACTTTTGACCAAGTTTCGCCAAAATCGGCCATGATGTATCGATGTGTGTCTGTGTATGTGGATGTTAGTATCCACGATAACTCCGGAACGAAAATACCTACGTACTAAAAATTTTCTATTTAAGCTTGTTTTCATTTCACTTGGAGCTGATTACATTTTGGGAGAAATCCAGCAACGGAGAGGGTGAGTTTATTAGCGGCAGTTTTTTGTTTTTATTAAATATTTCTTAAACAGCTGCATATTTTAAAGCTATAAAAATACCTAGATATAGATCTTAAACATATCGATTGATTATGTTCGACGAAACGCGTAATTTAGCGACAAAAAAATTCCTAAGGTAAAATTTAAGTGTTAATTCAAATTTTTTCAATATCTGAATAACGATTAATTTTATAAGAAAAAGTGTAGACATATTTTTTACGGAAAATTTCATTTTACATAACTTTTCTTTACAAGGTTTCTTAATATAACGCAAGGTAAGTCTAAAAATATGAATGAAAATGGTTAAACTATGTTAGTGATACCGTATAGAAGCGGGCGGCTTTGGAATTTTTTTTAAGTTAACATGCAATGGGTTATTATAAAGTAAGGGATATATTTCAATTTATTATATATTTTTAACAAATAAGATTAATAACAAAAAGTAAGTGGAATGTAGGTGCTTAAATAATGGGATTTCTGATGTCAAACACTGGTTACCGCAATTGTTCGATATAACCTCCATTACCAACCGTTCCTCCAAATTGTATACAGCACTATGCAAACTTTCTGGTTGAATTGCACGAATTTGCTCCCCAATGCTGCCCTTTAATTCCTTTAGCGTTGTTGGACGTGTTCTAAACACCAAATGTTTTAAATAGCCCTATAGCCACTGGGTTAATATCAGGCGACCTTGGTGGCCATAAATTTGAAAAATGTCTGCTTATAATATAATCTTGAAAAACCCAAGTTAACAATTCTTTAACTGGTCGGTAAATATGCGGAAGTGCTCCATCCTGCATAAAAATTATGTTTTCAATTCTTTCGTATTCGTTTTGCAACTGTGGAATTGCATAATCCCTTAACATTTGCAGGTATCGTTCACCAGTAACAGTTACAGATACGGCTTCCCCATTCTGTAGTTCCTCGAAAAAATATGGACCAATGATGGAATTAGCTGTGAAACCGCACCAAACGGTGACTTTTTTGTCATGAAGACTTTGCTGAATGATTTCGTGTGGGTTTTCTGTTGACCATATTCGACAGTATTAAGTATCTACTCCTACATTAGGAGATAAATGGCCCTCATCTGTCCATAAAATACGGGATAACCATTCAGGTTCAATTTCCATCTGAGCCAGTGTTTGTAAAGAAAAATCGTACCTAAGAGCCAAATCTGCTCCCTTTAATACAAACAGCAGTTGCAGCTTATAGGTATGCATTTTTACGATGTTTCGTAAAATTTTCCAAACCGTAGTGTATGGCATTTGCAATCGTTTTGATATCGCATTCACACTGATGATTCCTAACGGATTAGTATTGGCTACGTTTTGATTTTCATGAAGAACTTCTGCACTCATCCTTGGTTTTCCTGATCTCGGAAGGTCAGCTACAGACCCTGTTCTTTCAAATTTGCTAATCAAATTACGGTACGCTTTCATTTAGTATGGCCCTGCTCTCAAACCTATTTTTGTACTCCAGCAGTGTAATTTTTACCGAATTCATAAAAACATTGCACTAAACCATTTCTTGTTTGCAGATCCATGTTCAAATCGTTACAATTTACGTTTACGCGAGTACTATATTCAGAACAATTCTCTAAATTACGATAGTTTCGTTTGACACTTGTATCAATAGTTGTCACGACAATTCTTTTATTTTCCATAGATACACCAAAATACCATTATGTAAGCAACTAGATTCCATTTACTTTTTGTTATTAATTTGAGTTGCTAAAAATATATAATAAGTTGAAATATATCCCTTACTTTATGATTACCCCATATTTACGTCCATTAATCTCGATCTGACATGAAGCTTTAAATGTCGTTCTGTCATAGATTATTGTTTTTGTTTTTACAATGTTGCCTGCTTTCGTTATGAACGTATGAAAGACCCTAAAAACATTGTAATTAAAATTATTTCATTTCTTTCAATTTTTTAAGTTAGCATCTAGATGTCTATTAACCTCTGTCGGACATGAAGTCCTACACGTCTGTTTGACATAGATTATTGTTTTGTTTTTACAATTTTGCTTATTTTCGTAACGAACTTATTATAAAAGAGGTTGCATAATTATCCTAAAAAAATGTTACTAATTTATTTCATTTCTTTTAATTTCCAATTTGTAAGTAGGAAGGTTGCATGGTGTTCCACACCAGATATTTAATTTAAATTTCAATTACTCATGTTAAATTATAGCGCTATGGTAATTTAACATATTGCTTAAGCATTTATTTCGGGTCTAGGAAAAAGCACAGCAAAAACACAAAAAACTAAAATTAAAATTAAGACGCAGCATTGTGCCTTTTTTTATGATGGCAAAACCCATTTAAACGGAGATTTTCTTCTGGCCTATTGAAGCTATTAGGATGGCTATAAATCTCAATAGCTTCACGTTGTAAACAAACATAATAATGAGTTTGTCTTAACAATATTTCCATATTATCAAATTGAATGTTATGGTTCAAATCATTTAAAGCATGCTCAGCTACAACAGATCTGGTTGACCTAATCTACAAAATCTCATATGTTCTTGACGTCTTATTTCAATGCTGCGTGTTCCAGTGTATACTTTTCGACATGAACAAGATAACTTATACACTCCGGAAGATGACATGGGTTTGAAACATCTCCAGGCGACCTTATAT
The DNA here is from genome assembly GCA_036346205.1 of Vesta saturnalis. NCBI lineage: Eukaryota > Metazoa > Arthropoda > Insecta > Coleoptera > Lampyridae > Vesta > Vesta saturnalis. The sequence continues at coordinate 1,735,695 of JARFJB010001998.1, forward strand.
ATTCTTTAATTTTCCTTGTAGGTTTAAAGGCAGTGCTAATTCCATGATTAATTAGGATTTTTTTAATTCTGTCTGTAAAATTAGTCAGAAAAGGAAGAAAATCAGTACCAACATTAACAGCCGGTTTTGTTAAATATCTTTCAAACATTCAGAATCACAAATTCGTTTTGATCGATCCTCGAATTATTCAATTCCACCACTGTTTTGACGTGGATGGAGGTTTGATAATTTATGAAGGTATCTATCAGTGTATGTCGGCTTTCTGTATACCTTAAAAGATAGTGAATTATTAGTTTTAGATATTGGTACGCCAAAGAATAGAAAAGCTCCATTAGTTTCCTTTTCCATGCGAAACTGGATGCTAAGACGTATAACATTTATAAAATTTAAAACTTCTTGAAGTGCTTCTCCATGTCTCCAAATAACAAATGTGTGATCTACATATCTATACCAAACTAAAAGTTTTTTAGAAGCATTTTGTAACATTAATGTTTTAAATTTTTCTAGTAAAAATTGTCTATAACAGGACTAAGAGGAGTACCCATTGATACACCATCAAGCTGTTCATGGAATCTATTATTCCACTGAAAAGAAGTCGTAGTAACACAGTGGTGAAAAGAATTGTTATATTCATTGGAAAAATATGATCAACATATTCAATAGTTTCTTTTAATGTGTCTTTTGCAAAAAAAATATGAAAGAAAACAAAACTGACCATTATATTACCCTCTTAAGTTTTGAATTTATGTATTTTTACAATGAAGTCTGCAGAATTTTTAAAATAATTGAGCGTTTTACCTATATGAAGTTGTAATCAAAACACAAGATGCTTTTCAACTTTATATGTTGGAGAACCAATTGCCCTAATAATAGATCTTAAGAGAACATTAAGTTTATGGATTTTTGGGAGACCATATAGTTTTGACGAAAGAGCTTCAGAGTTAGTTAGCTACTTTTGTATTTCTTCAGGAATACATGATAATTTAATGTTATTTAGTTTTAAAAGAAACTTTTTTGGAGAATCTTATGGTCTGAGGTTCCAACAGTTGTTCTACTTTAATGTTATAGTCGTTCATATTAAATATAACAGTTGCATTACTTATACTGCTTGTAATATTATTACATTTTCATTACGTTTAAGACCAAATAAATCATGGCGCAGACGAAAGGATAAGTTGCCCTTTGAAGGTTTTGCTTTACGTAATATGTTCACAGTTGTATATCCAACTTTATTTGCAGCATCAACAGGTAACGATTTAATAGAATTCTCAATATTATAAATTATATCTTCAAAAGGTAGGTGTTATCGCAAAATTTCCGCCGCAATTTATCCTTTCGCCAACGACGGTCTTTATTTAGTCTTAAACGTAATCATAATATAAAAATATTACAATCAGATAAAGATAATGCAACTGTTATATTAAATACAAACGACTATAACATTAAAGTAGAGCAATTTTGGGAAACATAGACTTATCGTGAACTACGAAATGATCCTATAAAAAAGTTTCTTTTGAAAATTAAAGATCTTATTAAATTATCATCTGTTCCTGAAGAAATAGAAAAGAAACTAACTAACTCTGAAGCTCTTTCGCCAAAACTATATAGTCTACCAAAAATCCATAAACCTAATGTTCTTTTAAGGCCTATTTTTAGTGCTATTGGTTCTTTTACATACAATCCAGTAAAACATGTTACATTTTTATTACAACCTCATATGGGTAAAACACCGTAATATATTACAAATTCTTCTGATTTCATTGAAAAATACATAATTTGAAAATTGAAGAGGGTGATATAATGGTCAATTTTGATGTTGTTTCACTTTCGCTTTTTATAAAAGTCACTCTAAAAGAAACTATTGAATATATTCAAAAGTAAATGTAATGTAATATGAATATATTGATCATATTTTTCGTCGTAGTGCTACTACGACTTATTTTCACTTATAATCTCCCTAGTGCTTGGATTATTTCCGGAAATTTTATCGAGTCACGAATGTTTTCCAAATTATCCCGAGTGGAAGACGGGGGATAATTTTCTCAAAACATTCGAGAACGAGAAGAAATATCCGGTAATTAATTCAAGCACGTGGAGGATTCAGTAAGAAAATATCCCAAGAATATCCGTCGTTAATGACGACGGGATATTTCCAGTGGAATAATAAATTCTATGAACAGTTTGATGGTGTAGCAATGGATAGTTCTCTTAATCCTGTAGCTGTAGCTAATTTTTACATGGAAAAATGTGAAACATTAGCGTTACAATATGCACCTAAAAAACCTTTAGTTTGGTATAGATGACCCTTTTTTTATTTTGAGACATGGAGTAGAAGCACTATTAGAATTTTTATAAATGGTATACAGCCTAGCATCCAGTTTACCACGAAAGAAGAAACTAATGGAAGTTTACCATTTCTTGACATACTAATATTTAAGGCTACTAATTCACTAATTCACATAAATACACCATTAAAAACTCAAAAAAGATAAGTATTTTAATCATTCAAACATTAATTCACATTTTTGTGGGATATAAGTTCGCTCTGTACACAAAAGTTAAAAAACAATATTAATATCATCATAACGCTGACCTAAAACAGTTTATAAATAATATGGTCGCGAAATGAGTTCGCTAGAAACAGGCTGCGCAACATTGACTAGTAAGAATTGGGTCAGATACTGAACTATTATTAATGGTTTGAAAATAACGATCACTCTCTTCACTCCAAACAAAACGTGTTTTCGAGATAAGAGTTGTAATAACCATCTACGAACCGGTTATACCACCCAATAGTTCCTAAAACCCAGTAGTAGGCCAAGGCAAGTTTAAAACTACTTCTATTTTAGATGGATCTGCAGAAATTCCTTTATGGTTTACAAAGTTTCCTAAATATTTTAATTCTGGGCGAAAAACAAATTTTTTTCTTGGCTTAAAGAAATGTCGATTTTCTAAACGTTTGAAAATATTTTCAAGTGATTCCACGCGTTTTTCAAAGGTTGGAATAGCAACAATGATATCAAGATATACAAAAACATAAGGTTTGAGTTCTGGACCAAATATTTCATCGACTAAACCTTGAAAAGTTGCAAGTGCATTATTAAGACTAAACAACAGTACGGTGTATTCAAACAGACCCCACCAGGGACAGTAAAAGCTGTATATTTACTATCTTCATAAGGTCTAACCTGCCAATAAGCACTACGAATATCCATCGGCGAGAGGTGAAACTAGGATTTCCGGCGCGCCTTGATAAGCGCTTTTCCCGTTGTATTGATAACCTTCCCACAACTTTTTTCTGAAAAAAATAGATAACAGAAAACACTCCACGTGCACAAGTGTCCCTATATACCAAATTTTCTTAAAATTGGTTTACCACTTTCCTGATTTATCGATCACCCCCCTCCCATTTTTTTTCAGACAAAAAATTAGTTCTGTATTATAAGTGTTTTGCAACTGTGGTTTCCTATTAGTGGAGTTGATCGGCCTGTTTCCACAGTGTATGCTTTTTGAGCGCGACGTTCCGGAAGCGGACTCTGCTTCCGTCATCAGGTTTAGTCCTGAGAAGGACTGTTTTCGCACTTGAGTCGAATTCATATGTTATATATAATTTTTTCCCAAGCACTTGACTGCTCTCAGATTTGAACTTGATACCTTTCACTTATTAGTCTGACACCTTTACCGCTGAGCCTCTGAGTAATCCAATATATATATTTTTTAGAACTTATATATATACATATATATATATATATATATATATATATATATATATATATATAAATTTTTCGTGGTTGCGCAGTAGTTTATTGCGCATGTTGCGCTGTAACCTCTTGCGCAGGTGTATTGCGCTTAACCTCTGCGCACATTATTGGAATCCATATGGGTTTCATATCTACAGTAGCATGGCTTATTGGATTTTTTGCTTGTGCGATGTATGTGGCTTCTTTGAGTTTCCGACGAGTTCTGTTCTCGTCCTTTGCCACTATCTGTATGTTATCCCATTGGATGCGGAGGTCTTCGTTCTAGACATGTTCGGCGATTCTTGATCTTTCTGTTCCGCCCTTGCGGACGTTGTTCTTATGTTCCTGCGTTCTCACTTTGAGTGGTCTACTGCTCTCTCCTATGTATGCTCTGCCGCATTCGCATGGTAGGTTGTATACACGATTCTTGGATTCTGATCTTCATTGTATGGTCTGGTTTTGGTTAGCATTCACCTGAGCATCCTTGTCGATTTGAAGGCAGTGCGTATCTTGTATTTGCTGCCTATTCTTCGTATTTTGTCTGAGGTACCTTGTATATATGGTATTATCGCTGTATATTTAGGTTCTTCTTTTACCACCGAAGTTTCATCGCAATCGGATTAATGGTTTAGAAATGCATACTAGAGAAAACCAAACATACATACATACATTCATACATTCATTTTTATATAAATAGAGATGTAAAGTAATAGTACTAACACGACTTAACTCAAGAAAATCAACACAAAAACGTCATTATCCATTCTTTTTAGGTAGGGTGTATGGCCTACCACTATCCGACTTTTGAATTACACCTAATTTCAATTAGGTTTGTTACGGTATCAATCAACTACTGTTTATTACTGTTTATACTATAATATCGCTAGTTAATTGATCCTGAGTAAGATTTTATGTTTTACAGCATTAACACAGATTAATTCACATTTTTTCTGGTATGGGGGAGGGGCTAACTAACGTTAATCGTCATTATAGTAGAGGGGGCCCTACTCTGATGATGATTTTATGTTTAACGGTTTGAGCAAAAAAAAAGCGGTCCGCGGTAACAAATTAGCAACAAAATGCCACTAAATTTTTCAATAGGTATATTCATAATATTAACGTTTAGTTGATGAAGAACTACTGAAACTTGTGGTATTAATATTTTGGACATTAATATGGATTTTAATTGTGGTTAAAATGTAATGAAAAAAAGTATCAACGGTAATATTTTGAATAACAGCAATTCAAATACGTCATATTAGTCTTTTGGAAATCTTCTACCTGTTCACAATAGACACCATGGCATTAACTCGAACTCCTACTAGACCAAAGGTCGAGGTCAAAAAATTTAAAATGCACCAATGTCTGGCAATACGGATATCATAATCATTTTTCGTGGAGATTCGAAATATGTATTTAATTAACCTCTACTCAAGTTCGACATCTAACAAACGGCATTACGATTTCATATAATCTTGAGAAGATTTGTACTGCGAAGAACAACAATAACGTTTGTCCTGTTGTATCTACAATACTGAATACGTTTAATGTAAGGACCGTTTTCATTAAAAAAACACTGATGATACCTTTATGGTGTGTGAACATCAATTTTCATGGTTTTAGGTACTTTTTTTGTACATAGCCCACGTTCAACAAGAACAAGTGTGATTATGTTCTTATAAAATTTTAGGACTATTGTGATTCTAGCTTATTAGACATTATTTTGTAATAATACTATATGTATCGGTAAATGGGAAAAAGAGTGACCTTATTGTTATAGTAGGCAAAGATTAAATTTTACGTTTTCTATGGATATAGGATACTGGACATTATTTAGAACCCCATCTGGTTGTTACTAATGGTGCAAAAGAGAATCATGTTTTATTTATAGATGATAAATGTTTGTAGTATTAGTTGCTCTTATAAATTAAATAATATTACAAAGCTTGCGTGGTTCAAAAAATAATTATTGCAAGGACTAAAGAAAGAAAGATTTGCTTAACTGAAATTCAAATGGTGACCAATCTTTAAACTCACAACAGTAAAGCAGTTCTTAACCGTATTAAGCTTTATTGTGATGAGCACGATCGTTTACCCTTATTGTCATGCCTTACTTGACCGAAGATATAACTGACTTTCAGAGTAAGAAAATTAACGAAACCAATGAATTAAACGTTTTTACCAATAAAATATATTTAATATATATTTTTATATAAACGTGTAACATTGATTTATCGCCACAAAAGAATTTCAGGCTTTTAGCGAAAAGTAGGAAAGTAGATGGTTTGCGGGTAAAGTAGGGATAAAGGGGTCACCATCGACGTTCTTTGGCGGAAAATAATAAACAGTGACAGGGCTATAGGTGACAGGCTATAAAATCAGCACACAAACACGCGGGAACATTGCGAACCCGGGATAATGGAAGATTGAATAAGAGTGGAAGACACAGGATGTAGCCGAGACAGCGGGATCTGCGACAAATAGACGGCCGAGGCGGGACGCGTGCTCCAATATCGCGAGCTCCGTGCCCAAATCCTTGATGAAACTCGTTGACGTGCCGCATCGCATGCAATGACACCCTTAATTGATATTTCCCATCTCGTATGGCACCATATCCGGTTTTCACGTTATCGACTGTTCACATTGCACTAATAGAGGTTACACACCAAGTTAATGGAAAAATTACCGAAGTGAAAATTTCTCATTAAAGCACTGCCATAATGCAAAGGGCATCATACACACATTGTGGTGTTGTCCTCGGTAGCGCGTGTAATTACAATAACTTAACGAGACGCCTTTGATATCTTTGACCGATGGGAGAGACGCTTCGGTATGAATATAAATCTCCCTATATTGACATCGGCAACATAAGCTTGGGGTTCGAGCCAAGCTATTACTCCTCTACCTCTTATCTTAATTAGATCGCTCGCAGAATGAAAAGAATCCATATTTTCGATTTTATTTGAACTAATTTACATCCTTAAATTGAAAATTCTATCTACAAGCACTTTCAGTACAGTTACCACTCTAACGTTTATTAATATCGGCCAGAAAAGTCGCTGTAGTTTAATTTATGCGGGTAACGAGCAAATTAGAACCGCAGAGTTGACCTAAGAATGTTAACGACATGTATACTGCATTAATTACTGGCGCACTTGGAATACTTGATGCGATTACGGCTAACGCACGCCAGTAATACCATCCAGTATAGTGTAATGGATGGCGTTACTTAGAGCTTTTGTGGTACGTCAACAACGTAACCACTGTAATTATAATTACATTCAACGACCTATAATACACATAAGATAAGCATAAATCGAGTTCAAACTTATTCTAAAACCCGCATATACTCGATCCCCTATATAAAGTAATTATAAAAGACACACTTAATCATTTACCACACTTTTCAATTTACACACTCTTACTTCCGCTAAGGTTAGTAGCCAATCAAATTAAATTCAAAATTAAAACAGTTATCGCTTTTTAACGCTAATTCTGTAAATAATTAATCATTGAGTTATGTATTTCCATTGAGTAAATAAACTTTGCACTAAGCTTTCTATAACAGCCAAAATACTAAAAGTGGTACACACACTGCACCAATAAGTTAGGGAAACATTATGAAAGATTATTGTAATTTTGTTAATAGCTGTCAGATTTAATTAAAACTTGTAAGATGGTTTTTAAATTTTAGCATGGGTGAAAAAATGGGCATTTCAATAATCACCATTTGGAAACCCACGAGAATTAAAATTAATCGAGTGCACATTTTTCATATTTTACCTGGAGTGTTTTAGATGACGTTGAAGTTCCAGACTAAAGTTATGGTTATGTCGCAAGGGAACTTCAGATAAGCCTTTCAGTGACATGTAGAACCTGGAACCGAGACAGAGATGGAAAAACATAGTGAAAACCAGCTTAGAGTCGCACACGTGCAAGAACCTAATAAATATTACTTAATAGTACTTAACCCTATCATTTTGCATTAGATTTTGTTGTCAATATGAAGTTGAAGTTCAGTGTAAATTAAGTGAAGATGGCTATAGTTGTGATTAATGTCACAAGACAACTTCAAGTAAATCCAGAAGCGATATCGGTACTAAGAGTATAGTACTAAGTATATTGTCAAAACTTGATTAGGGACACAAACGTGTAACAATCTAACGGTTGTTACTTAACAGTGTTTGCCGCTAGACTCTCTGCTGCTAGAAACTTGAGTTAAAATTTTATAAGGCACCAGTAAGGATAGGTTGCAGAAACACAATTTAAAATTCAAAAAGTCCCTTTGCAAGCCTCGGTTGACTATGAACCAAGAAATCGACTGAATTTCGGCTCAGCAGCATGCAAATTGCAGAATGCTGCATTGATGACAGTCTAGAGTCCAGTTGACAAACTTACGATGGTAATTTTGGCACCGTGCCAATCGACGCTTTCCGGAAAGACTCATAAATCCATGACATTCTTGAAAACCACGTGGTACCTGCTCTTATAGGTCCTAGATTTCTGTAACATTATTACGGGAATGAAACTCGTAAGAACATCAACCCGTAAAGGTAAAGTGCTTGACACCGGCATAGCTCTATGATATGGTTACAACTCAACAAAACCACAATCACTAATAAAATGTCACAAAGGCGCCACCTGACTTTAAATTGATCACAACATGAACTAGATCTCAACGTCCGCATAAGTCAGGAATGCAAACTGTTCAGTCAAAATTCAACAAACTTACACAACTTCAACTCTCAAAATATGAACTTCGACTGCCTAAATACGAATAGCAAATTTTACCTATTCCCGCCCATATAATACAAACGATACTACACATTGACACTTCATCTCTTACTTTAACTTATGCACCCACACAAGAAACGCTGAAAACAATAACCAACTTGTGTTATTCAAAATTCAACAATTCTCGTTTCATCAGAACGAGCGTAACGTAATGGTTGCTTATAGATAACTGTAACTAAACTGAAAATTCCACAACACATTCTCTCTCTCACTCTATTTTAACAACAAGTAAGACCGAGATGATTAACAAATTGTTAAATGTTAAGATGCAAACATCGGCATAGACGAATAAAAAAAAATAACATTGTATTGAGTGGGCAAATAAGCTAGCTAAGCGGCTGTATCTCAGGACCAGTCAATCTGACAAAAATGGGAAAAATTTTTATTAATTATGAATGTGGCCATGGAAATTATTAGGAAGTTCCGTATTTCAGCGCTAGGGGGCGCAATTAAAAATTAAATAACATTCTAAATTTCTCCCAAAACTCTTATATAAAGATATACCTGTGCTTACATCGTTAGAAAGTCTAAACAATTCTACATAATTTTGGTTTAAGGTTCATTGGCGTACTGACCATAATAAGAGTGGGAGGAGCTACTGACAGTATAATCATTAAAACTGCTGTAAATTTTAAACCACTTATTCCTCGAACTGTAAAGATCAACTTTAGACAAGCCAGTCTATTTGAAAAAGAAAGATACCGTCGTTTTTACGACGATGGAGCCGAATGACAACAGGCGCCGCTACCAGCAGTACCTGGAAGAGATGGAAGCCCGGGGGCTGTCGCCGATGGCGGCCCAGGACACCGCGAGCGATACCGTCACTGCTCGATCTTACGTTCGAGAGAGCGAGCAGTGACGCACCACCTGCCGCCACCGCACAGAAGAGGAGAAGGCCGAAGAAGACACCACCGCCCGCAGAAGACGTCGCCCCGCCAGCCGAGGCAACAACAGGAGCAGCACCGCCGCCGCAAGCCGCCGCCGCCGAAGACAGAAGAAGTGAAGACCCCCGTCCTGGATCCACCAGCCCCGATGACTTAGTGGCACAGAAGAAGAGGCCGAAGAAGGCGACCGTCCGCCCGCCTACGCCGCCACCAACGAGCAACGTGTACCACGCCCTGGAGCAGTACACGGACACCGCCACAGCGATGGAGCAGACCGCCGCAGCAGAGACCAGGGAGAAAGTACCTCCGGTAATCCTTCGTCAGAGGGAGAACTGGGTTGCTTTCTCCCGCGAATTCGACCGGAAGAAGATCGCCTTCACCAGGGCCAAGGCGACCTTCGAGGGAATCCGGATATAGCCTGCCTCACTCCAGGACCGAGACAGGCTGATGAGGTATCTCGATAAGTGTGGTACACCGTACCACACCTATCAGGCAAGGAGCGAGCGTCTTGCCAAGGTAGTAATACGTGGCGTGCCCGTAGAGCTATCCGAAGCGGATGTAAGCTCCGATTTGACGACGCAAGGAATTAACACAGTTTCTTGTTTCAGGATGAAGCAGCGAGGCCGAGCGATCCCCCTGGTTTTGGTACACCTACCGAGCGAGGAGGACAAGAAGAGGATTCGGGATGTGAAGCACGTCGCCCGCCTCCGAGTGACCGTCGAGGACTTGAGGCGGAAATCCGACATCGGGCAGTGTCACCGGTGTCAAGGTTTCCGTCATGCACAACGTTGCTGCAGGGCGGCAGCACGCTGTGTGAAGTGCGCCGGTGATCACCACAGCAATCAATGCACTTTACCCCGTACCGACCGGGCTAAGTGCGTTAACTGCGGTGGGGACCACCCCGCAAGCTACCGTGGATGCCCGAAGTTCCCTCCACCTCCGCAACGGAAGAAGATGGAAGCACCGCAGCGACCGCCGAAGAGGACACCACCGGCGCCTTCCTCGACTCGGACCGGAGTCAGCTACGCCCGTGCGACGGCAGGCAAGGCTGAGAAGGCGGAAGTACCGAGAGTGGGTAAACACACGACGATCCGGATCGAAGTCTGGCGCCCGAGATAAGTATTTAGTATCGATTTAATTACCTATTTTCTGTTCTGTAAATATCGACAGTGTTACACTTTACTAACACATATCTCCTTTTATTTCAGATAAGCAACCTAGCGACAACAGGACAGCCCACACAAATCCACACAAACCCATTATACACAATCCCAAACACTTAAACACCAATATACATACACATATTTAACACATATTTAAATTTATTTTTTTTTCCCCACACTAATCATAAATACCAATATTGTTACCACTTGCAATACACATCAAAATACAACACACAAAAACTACCAAAACCCAGGGCTGAAGAGGGAGAAGACCCCTAAAGCTGCTCGAAGAAAGAAGACCTTATGGACCCATGAAGAAGTGAAGATCCCGAAAAAAAGAAGCAAACGACTTAAAAAAAAAAAAAACCACTTATTCACTTTAATAAACTAAAGTTTATTTGGAAGACAAATGTAGGTATTTTAAATTGCCGTTCCTATTGTTATTCAATAGTTCCTAATAAAAATGCTAGAGGCGCAATTTGTTATAATATCAGTTTCTTTCATTTTACTCCGAAAATTTAAATCTCAGGGTATATTTTTGACACTGTATTCGAAAAATAGATTGAATTTGCAAGAAAAACGTAAAAACCGGAAGTTGATATCTTTGCTCGTTTTAAAGTTTCAGCGAAATGAAGATTTTTTTAACACTTTAGTTGACGAAGTTTTTTTTTACGAAGCCGAATTGGATAAATGTTGGTCTCATATTAAAGATATAGTTGTTGTTAATCGAATTAAGGACCAACAGTGATTTTTAATATCTATGACCGTCGCTAGGGGACGTTAAGAATAAAAAAATCAGGTTTTTTTCGTTAAAATTTTAATTGCAATGATGTAGGTATTTATTATATCAAAATCAAAAAGTAAATTAAATGTTCCATAAAAATGATACAAGATTTATTTTAATATTGTCGTTAGTTTTAGAGTTATAGCGAATTTAAGTTTAATTTTAACGTGGCTCACCCTATAAAGTTCAAATAAAATGAAAATCTGATTTTAAACCCAAAAATATTAGGTATTTAATGTCTCGATAAATGTTCAAACTGCCTCTCGTCACATTCCAAACAGTCTTCCAATCTTGTTCGGGTGTATAAAACTGCTGGTTCGATTTCCGTAACTGGTAGTTGACGAATTCTATTTCGTATTCTGTTTTCCATGGCAAAAATGTTTGTCGGTTCAGTTTGGAATACAATGTCCTTCAAGTAACTTCATAAGTTGAACCGATGCACGTCAAATCGGGTGATCTGGCTGGCCAAGGAGATAGGTCTCCCCACCATATCCAGCGTTCTTGAAAATATTCGTTAACATGGTGTCCCACGTTAAGAGAAAAATATGCTGGACGCCCGTTCAATTGTAGATACATGATTCCCGTAATGCCCAATGTGACATCTTCTAACAGGACTGGCAACTTATTTATTAAAAACTTTAACAAGAGATTACCAATGAAGAATCGATAATTTTGCCATCTATAATGTCACACCACACGTTTAGCCCCCAGCGACCTTGGTGCTGCACTTCTCACATCCAATATAGATTTTCATCAGACCAATAATACATACTATGCATGGTTACAATACCATCACTATTAAAAGTAGCATCGTTTGTCCATAGAATTTGTAATAAAAATTTTCTGTTTTAACGAATCATTCCTAACATCCATTGACAAAGATTTATTCTGTGATCAAAATCATCTTCGTTTAGGGTCTGGTACAAAACTATATGGTAGGGGTGTATATTATAAGCTGTGTGTCTATTAAAAAGGATGTGCTAGTGCAATTATTTACCTGAGGTTTTCTAATATGTTTCAAACAGTTTGAGATATTTCCAAATCTAAAGATAACGCCCTAGTTCCAATGTGTCGATTAAATTCTATGTAATCTAAGAGATTAATAATACTTTCTTACGTCCTTCCAATGCGACACCTAAATCTAGAACGACGAAAAATACCAGTATATCGTAGTTGCTGCACCAAGGGTGGAAAAATTCTTCCTCCATAATGATGGCGTTCTGGGTACCGGGCCGCACACTGTCTTTCAGCTATTGCTGCATTTTGAAAGCACTCGAAATGGACCGCAATCATATCAACTTGTGAAAAGCATTTTAAAAAATACCACAAACCAAATTGACAAGACTTAAACTACGTCTAATAAAGATTTGAAGTTTCTATACAATGTTATTTAAAACTTTGTTTGCTCAGCCTACTACTAAACAATGATTAGACATTCCAAGGCAAAGCGCTAGATGGCGGTATTTATTAATTGAAGTAGTGATTAATTGAGTGCATTTTATTAAAGAAAAAACATGTAAAATATAATATTTTTTACCTACTATATCTGTGCAAAATAAAATTAGTTTAAGGCAAGAGATTAATAAGCGGAAATCGAACCAGCAGTTTTATACACCCGAACAAGATTGGAAGACTGTTTATAATGTGACGGAAGGTAGTTTGAATATTTATCGAGGCATTAAATACCTAATATTTTTGGGTTTAAAATCGGATTTTTGATTTTATTTAAAGTTTACAGGGTGAGCCACGTTAAAACTAAACTTTAAATTCGCTATAACTCTAAAACTAACAACATCTTTATATGGGAGTTTTGGGAGAAATTTAGAATTTTATTATTTAATTTTTAATTGCGCCCCCTAGCGGTGAAATATGGAACTTCAAAATAATTTCCAGAATTTTCTCATGACCACATTCGTAATACAAATTTTTTCCCATTATTCTGAGATTGACAGGTGCTGAGATACAGCCGCTTACCTCGCTTATTTGCCCACCCGGTACAAATCGTGACTCATAGTGCTGATTCCAGTATGGGTTTCTACCAAAATAGCAATATAAAAACTCACAAATTTTACATAAACAAACAACTCTAAGATTTTTAATTCCCCCTACAAACAGCAAGAGCTGAATTTTTTACCTCTATCATTCTAAATTTATTTGGTTGTTCAATTGAAACACATCTTTGGTCAAATTATTTATTTATTATTTTAAATATTTACATTTGAAATGGCATTTGTTATAAAATATCCGTCCAAGTTTGATCAACGCACGGTCATTCAATTTGTGTGTGCTGAGGATGCAACCAACGCAAATCCATTTCCGATTACAGACAGTTTATGATGAAGCTATCATCTTTTGCCTATTCAACTGTAAAGGAATGGCGCCGAAAATTTAGAAATGGTAAAGAGGAAACAAAAGATGCGCCGCGACCAGGTGCAGGTACTGCATCAACAGACACCAATATAACGCGTGTGTACGGTTTAATTGGAGAAAGTCGTCGAATTTCAATCAGAGCGATATCACAAAATATTGATGTGAGTGTAAGATCCGTCCATAGTGTCGTACAGAAACTGAGTTACAGAAAAGTTTGTGCGCAATGGGTTCCTCGTCTTTCGTCTGAGGATCAAGAATGTTTACGGATGGGTTTGTCGCAGCAACTCTTTACGGAGTATAACGAAAACGGTAATAACTTCTTTTTATGAATAGTTACTGGTGATGAAATTCAATGCCATTATTTCGAACCATCCCATCAAGCAATAAGATGAATCGTCCAGGAAAACTTTCCAATAGTGTAATTTTCCTTCACGACAACGCGCCTCATGCCTCAAACAACGTAGTGAAAGAAAATTTACAAAGAAAAATGGAAGGTTTATCGCCTTGTGATTTCCATATCTTTGGCCCACTGAAAAAGGTATTGAGAGGTAGACGCTTTGAATCGGACGCTGAAATACAAAACGCCACCAAGAAATTATTTCAACCAGCAGTCACGAGGATTCTACGAGCAAGGTATCAATCGGTTGGTGAAGCAGTGGGATATGTGCCTTAATGTAAAGGTGATTATGTGTAAATATATTTCCGAATATACTTTTTATAGACCAAAAATGGATATCAATTGAACAACTCTAGTAAAAAAAATCAACCGAAAACCTTCATAAATACACACTCACCTATTATAAAACTAAAAACAATAGCACACGCGTGACAGCATGAGTATATAAATCAGCACATTGCTGGGCAGACAAAGAAGTTCTGGGAAAAATATCAATTTTCTGTTATAAATTGGCCAGTTCTTAGTCGAGATCTCAATTCAATCGAGCACTTCGGGTTCAGCTAGATGGTAAAATAAGAAACGACGATGCTGTCCCAGAAAGTCTGCCACCGCTTTTGGTAGCTCTTAAAAAAGAATGTGTTAACACAGCTCAGGATAATATTCGATGCATGATAGAACTGGATTAAAATTTGATGTGTTTCTGCTTTCATTGAACTCGTGTTGTGTGGGTTTTTGATATTAATTTTTGTTTGGTGATGGTAATCCTTATAATGAAATTAAAACAAGTTTAATTGTATCTTTTGTTTATAAAACAAACTTGTTAGTTCTAAAAGGTATTAAAAAAATTACAGCAGTATTTCTTACTGTTGCCCTAATCTATTGATGATATTAACCGCAATTAAGTCCAAATTTCAGATAATTTGGAGACAATGTAAAATATGGGTTTCACAGTTATGTACTCACGTAAACGTACAAGACCGACAACGAACGTTTTCGCAAGCTATGAATAACATCATGTTCTCTAAAAGTGAATAGTACAAGAGAATCGAAATTAGCCGGGGTCCATCAATACAACAGTAATCTTTTTAATCTTTTTTATGGGTCTGAAACTCTTGCGTTCAATGTTCGTGGTCCGGTTTAAAACAAGCAAAATAGTAGACGGTATTGAAATTTTGAAATGTAGCGAAGTTAGATGGTTCAATTGCTGAAAATAACACAATTAGTACCGATACGAAATAGTTTATAACGGAAGTAACAGTAAGCAAAACCAAAATTAAAGAACTACTTAATAAAACACCACTGGTATTCTCCGATATCAGGCACAGTGGATAAATGAACCCAATTATAATCTTTTTGGAAGATTGTAACGTAAAACACCCAAACGACGTTACGTAGTACGGACTTATAGAACAAATTAATTGTGTGATTTAGCACTCATTCACATGGGTATATTCGGTATGTTTTTTAGAAATCTTGGTATTGTGATAGTACTACCTTATTTTTAACACATTAGACAAATTGCTTCATTTAGTCATATAAGCCTGTTCCCACCATTCGGAATTCAGAACATGGAATTAGGAGTTCGGGATTCAAACACAGAATTATGAATTATTTCGATTTATCTAGTATTTGTCCAAACACTATGTGTGTTTATTTCTGTGTTATTAGGTTCAGAAATAAAAGCTCCATGATACCAAGTGTTGTCTGTGCCAATGACACTAAAAGTACAATTATAAATTATAGTACAGTATATTAACTGCTATTATGTTTGAATACTGATTTTGATTTTGGATACCGAACTACCATTGAAATCGTTTTATTAAACATTATTAATTTTATGGAATTTCATTGATAAGGTTAATACCTTAATGTTCGCATACCTGGCGTCCAATAATTATCAACTCATTAGACAACTGAGGTCGTTTCGTTTTGTATTCTGTTCTTCTGGTTAACTGGCAATATATTTACCGTCCCTTCTTCACCTCATCCTTCCACGATGTCATACACCAGTCAGTTCTAATGCTATTGTTTATTCTGGTTTCGTTTCTTAGTAAAATATTGTGTGACTTAACCAACAGGATATTTCCTTGCCTTACACCTGTATTTATTTTGTCATAATTATCCTCAGTCATTTATCGACGTTCCAGTATTATTTGCTATATAAAGTGGGTTGCATCTTTTCCCCTTTACTCTTATGGGGATATTCAGCCACCACGGTAATTTTGTGTTGTGTATCGTTTATCAGAAGTGCCATTTTTTAAGGGTCCATGGAAGAGAAAGAGTTTAATAGTAGTACTGTTCCCTATTGTTGGACTATTAATCGCATTTTTTGCGGATTTTTGTAATTTCAGGATATTGACTAGTTACGTTCGTGCGCACAGTTACCCCCATGAAATAAAAGAAGTTGCTGTAAATAAATATCGCTTTAATAAATTTTTGTGTATATAAAAGTCAAAGAATAAATAAATTATTATTAGTGTAGATATGTTAAACCAGTTGACAATTAATCAACTGGTTTTTCGTTACTAAATTTGTGCGTTAATATAATTCAAAATTAAATCGATTCGTGGAAATCTGCCGAGAGATTCAAGCGTATCGGTGTTCACCGTCCCATTACCTAGAGGGTTAATCTTACGAGAAATGCCTATACCGTTGTGCAAAGGACAAGTCAGATTGTGTGTTTGTACAAATAAAGGTAAGTACTTCCGTACGTTGGTTTTTTGTGTTGCGAGTGATTTGTAAGAAAGTATTTTGTTCTTCTTTAATTGTCAAGCGATTTGAGGATGATTGAGATAAAGTGTATTAGTTGAGCCTATTTCCACAGCTTTTGCTTTTATAGTGCGACGTTTCGGAAGCAGATCCTGCTTTCGTCATCAGGCTTAGTCCTGAGAAAGACTGTTTTCGCACTTGAGCCCAATCCATATATTATGATTTCTTTCCAAGCACGTTACTCTCAGATTCGAACTTGACACCTTTCACTTGTAAGTCTGGCACCTTTACGCTGACCCAATGAGTAATCCAATATATATTTTTTACAACATATACACTATATATATATATATATATATATATATAACTTTTTCGTTTTTACGCAGTGATTAATGCGCATGTTGCGCCGTAACCTGCTGCGCAGGCGTATTGTGCTTTAGCTCTTTGCGCGTAATCCAAATGGATTTCACTTCTACACTAACTTGGCTTATTGGATTTTCTGCTTGTGCGATGTATTTGGAGTCTTTGAGTTTCCGGCTAGTTATATTCTCGTCCTTTGCCACTATCTGTATGTTGTCCCATTGCGGTGGTTTTCGTTCCAGACACTAGCTTGGCTGATTGAATTTTCTGCTAGAGCGATGTATGTGGCTTCTTTGTGTTTCCGCAAGTTGAATTCTCATCCTTTGCCACTATCTGTATGTTGTCCCATTGGATGCGGTGGTCTCCGTTCCAGACACTATCTTGGCTTATTGGATTTTCTGCTAGTGCAATCTATGTGGCTTCTTTGAGTTTCCAACGAGTTGTATTCTCGTGCTTTGCCACTATATGTATGTTGTCCCTTTGGATGCGGTGGTCTTCGCACCAGACATGTTCGGCGATTCTTGGTCTTTCTGTTCCTTCTTGGAGTTCTGGTACTCATTGTGAGGTTTGGTTTTGGTTAGTATTCCCCTGCGCGTTCTTGTCGATTTGAAGGAAGTGCGTATCTTGTATTTGCTGCCTATCCTTCGTATTTTATCTGAGGTACCTTTTATATACGGCGTTATCGCTGTGCATTTACGTAGGACAACAGTTTATCTATTTTTATGGGAAATTTTGATTCATGCAGCTTTACAACGTTCAATATTCTTTTTATTATTTTAATAAAAGCTTTAGCTATTAGGGTATCTGGTCTTTTCAGTTTTTGTTGATATAATTTAATTTTTTTAAGAAATAAATTTCGTAAGGGTTAACGTAACGTAAAAACATAACGTAAATCAGATCGTTGATGCTCATCCGGTCTTTTAGCACGTCAGTGTTTTTCAAGTACGTGGAAATATTTTGAAGTTTTATAGGAACCAACTTACTGGCTATTAATTCACTGATTGACTGGGATTTGAGACAAAAGGTAAGCAAGTTTTTTTTTTGTTTAGGAACTTAGCAATAGACTTTTCGCACTTAGGTATTACGACCCCTATACATACATATAGACGTTTATTAAATTATAATACCTTTTAAATATTTGATGGCGTTTTGTTTGCTTTGTTGTGACGTGTATTCATTTTGAATTGAATAATTAATTACCGTGTTGGCTCGTTATCATTTCTTTTGTTATTTGAGCAAGTAATTTTACGTTGAGGTTTACCGAAAGGAATAATGAATTTTGAGTACAGTTATCGCAATTTTAGCGGATTTTAAATGAAGTGTAGGTGAATTTTGCGCAGATATTTCTGAAGTAGAATTAACAGGTAGAGGTGAGCCTGAAATCGCAAACACGATATTGATCTTTCATCTCAATTTGTGAAAAATAGGTGACGTGTTGAGGGCCATGAAAGATGTATTGAAATCTCGACAAAGACTGTTATCCAATCGAGGTCAAACCGGGAAATGCACATATTTAGTTGTTGTGCGATCCTTTAACAAAAGCACGTTTGAAAAAACTTGTCCAATTTATGCTATAATCGCGGGATCGCCTATTGAGTTTGGAGGAATAGGGCATGTATTGATGTGAATGAAATATATATTTGAAATCTCCACAAAATATACTATCGAATGACGTAGGATAAAAATTGAAAATTTTGTTGACCTTTATCTTTGACCCGGTATGGGTCACACGTTCGAAGTCAAAATAGGTGTATATCTTTAGTGTTGGTATGATATTGAAATATATGCACCTCCTATTTTGACCCAGATTGGTGACTAAGTCAAAGTTAACCCAATTTGATTGATGCTGTATATAGAGGTTTTCCACCTTTTATTGGTAGTTTCTGTATTTTGTAAATAGGAAGGAGCGCAGAATACGAAACACCACCCCAACATTCTATACCGTAATTAAATCGGGAGTACATAAAGGCATTATATAGTAATTTTATCGCATCAACTGTTAAAGTATCTTTTAACAAGTACATTTTTCTAACAATACCGTATAATTTGGACTTTAAGTAGTTTATGTGGTACTTCCAGTTTAGTTTTGTGTCTAAAACAATCCCTAAGTATTTTTGACTATCTGTGATATTTATAAATTGGCACTTGCATTTATTTTTTGGTAACAATGTTATTCGTGAAACCTGATGTTTGGCACTAGTGCGTTTCTTCAACCTAACACATAGCATGCGTTCAGATAAGTAGCTTTGGAACCAAGGCAACGCCTTTGATACCGGCTTGCTCAAGTTTATTTAATTATAAACTTCTGGCCAATGTATTGAATACAATTTTTAAGTCTAAAACAAGTTCAGCTGTTTTTTTTTACATTGATCTAGGGTTTCCGTAGCAAAAGCAGCAGTAATGGAACTTTTTAACATCAGACATGTCTTAGAAGCTACAAGTGACAAAAACGTTTACAATTACGACGAAATGAATGCACCCTATGACCCAGGGGAAAAAAGTCTTGGTTCGTAGGGGTACCAAACGTGTAGGAAGGGTCCAAGAACATTCTTGTGCACCAATAAACATTAAGATGTGTGAAAATGCAGATGGGACACTTTTGATTGTGTCCAAAATGTATGCGAAGAGTGGACTACTGGTGGACCTGTCGGCACCATTTTCAGAAACAGCACGAGCGTTTTATTCGGCATGAACTTAGTTGAGGGTTGGGTTTGTAAAATTTCATTACCGCATGTTAAAGAAATCTGTTCAGGACAAACAGCCACAATATAGGTGACAATCTAGCATCACAATTTTTCCTCCTGCTGTGATCAAAGCTGCAAAAGAAAACAAAATATACATGGCTCCACTACCCCTAAATTCTACCGGTGGATGTTTCAGAGCCAATGACCAAAAAAAGTGGCGAGTCGCCACCCAAATAAGAGGCACTTTACGTAAAGAACAATTTCCACTTTATTAAGCCGTCTCTGGAAAACGGTGAGTCAAACGGCCGAAACAAATTTAAAGTCGAGATTCCCGGCAACAGAACCTCATCCATTTGACCCAACGAGCGCTTTATCTCGATTACCCAAAATGACCGATTCTGAGAATACTTCACAGTTGCAATTCCTTCGAAACCTAAAAAGAAACGCGGCCTAAAAATAATTCCTTGAAAAGAGGTTGAGTTAGAAGAAGAAGAACAGTCAGATCAAGATCAACCTGAAAATAAAGAAACCATTGCAGATGAAGCCATTAATGAAGATGAAACTTGAAACTGTACATATAGAACCTGAAAATGAAACTGAAAATACCCAGAAATATAAAGACAAAGGTAAATGCAAAAGAAAGAGATAAGGATTGTAGAATAAAAATTTGTTAATGGTCATCTACCTCTGAAAGAGATGAAGGAGAGTGCGGAATTTGTGCAGCTAAATGGTCACATTATATTGGTTCAGGCTGTATTAAGTGTATTCTTTGCAAGAGTTGGATCTGTCGTATTGTAATGGGCGATCTAAATTTATATATATATATATATATATATATATATATATATATATATATATATATATATATATATATATATATATATATATATATATATATATATATATATATATATATATATATATATATATATATATATATATATATATATATATATATATATAGGGTGTTTCTTAATATCATGCTAATATCTAAGGAGATTATTCTTGGGCCCATTTTGAGAAATAAACTTCATATGAACATATGTTCTAAAGGTCTTAACTACAGGGTGCTAAAGCTTTAAGAAAACATTCTTTTTTTTATGATAACATCAATTTCTGCTATACAACACAATTTTTTAATCTTGGCGTTCGCGAATCATTCGAATCATTTTAAAGAGAAAAGTGATAAGCTACTTCTTTTTCTCTACATTTTCTTCATGAGAGGTTGTATGAGCATAATTACCGGCAGTTTATCGAAAAAGAATTGCCAGCTTTGATGGAAGAAATCGTCTGTGGTTTATACACAATGGAGCGCCAGCGTACTTCAGTGCTCTAATAATCACTGTATAGGCCATGGACGACCACAGGAATGGCCACCTAGATCCCCGGACCTCAATAGACACAGTCCTGGAATTTTCAAAATAGTACGTGAGTCCTTGAGAAAGAGAGCAGAGGCAAAAGGTGGACATTTTTTTTTTTGTGCGTCCAGGGTAATTTTGTGTTAGCATTCCAAAATGTATTTAGATTACTTCAATTTCATAATTTTACCGTTTAAAGTTACATAAATTGTTTTTTCTCCTGAGTGGTCTAGCGAAATGTAAATGAGCGAATTTTACTTTTTTTATGCGAAAACCGTACGTCAAAGAAAAAAATCAAGAGACCAGATTTGCTCCGAAAGGAATGCGAACTTCGAAAATAATTTTTACTTTAAGAAAAAATAGTGGCGGATCACTTTTCTCTTGAATGATTCAGTGCAAATCTCGCACGAACCCAGTGGCAAGAATAAAAAATTATGTTGTACAGTAGAACATGCGTACTACATTTCACAAAAATATCTAGGGTCATACCCGAGTTATAACACTTTAGCACCCTGTAGTTCAAAACTTAAGGCCTTTAGGAGAGATGTTCATAAGAAGTTTTTTTTCTCAAAATGGGCTCAAGAATAACCTCCTTAAATGTTATTAAGAAACACCCTGTATACTTTGAAGTCTGCGGCGACGACGATTGATATAGTTATTACGAATAAGTAACATTATCTTTAAAATTTGTGTCATTTTTTTTATTTTAAATATTTATCTTTCAATTTTCGATGCAATATAGATTTACATGTTTAAAAGAGCCAGTAAAATGTTTCGTTTTACAAAATTTTGTTTGCTCGTATTTTATTTAATGTTACAGTTTTTGCAAATATTGACCCTAGAAACCATACTTTATTTCTTTTGTTTCCAAAGTAGTCTGGCGGTGGATGTACAATGTGTCCCATATTGATTGAAATTGTAGAGTATCTCGTTTGCGAGCAAGGACAGAAAGATGCGGGTTTCGTGACCCAGCTCTACGTTTTCGTGAAACGAAAGATGCCACAAACAGAATTGTCATTGTCCTGTTAGTATTAGAGATACAGAGCGAATTTCAAAATTTGCTCATTTAAGTACCCCTCGTAACTGCTTTGCCTTGTAATTGACCGAAATGTTGAAAATTAGGTTTTATACAGAATCTTTCGTAAAATTTATTGGCGTGCATAGTTTTCCCCGCAAAACGTCAGTTTTTTCGCAATAAACCAAAGTTTTGTTTTTTAAATGGAACACCCTGTATATTTTTTATTATATAATAGAGCTTTCAAAAATATATATGGTGTGATAGTTCTTCATTATTAACCTCAAAAATGAATGTTACGTTAATTTAACATTTTCATGATATAGTTGGCCATGAAAAAACAAGGTTAAGGGTTAGGAAGTTTTATGCAAAAACACAAAATTAAAAACTAAACATAATACCTGAAACTTTACAAGTCTAATATAAATTACTAAAATAGAAGTTCGAACTGATGGACATTCTGACCCATACATGCTTCATACATTCTTCCAATTCGTTCTATAGCATTAAGCACAATAACAGGGCAATCTTGTAAATGTCTCAAAGCTTCCCTAACTGCATTTGTCAAACGTTCAATGTTATCACTTATCATATTGAGTTTGGTATATTTTATTTTACAAGTAACCCCATAAAAAGAAGTCTAAAACTGACAAGTCCGGAGCCCTAAGAGGCTATCTTATCGGCCCATTAGTGCCAATCCATCTATTACCAAAATTCAGGCACAACCAGTTCTAAAATGTGCAAATATCTAGAAGCGGGTAAGTTTCCTCCGAAAATGTAAAATTTTATTTTTGATCCTAATATAAAACAGGTAACGTTTAGTCCAAATCGTCCTTGTTGTCTGTGGGAGTATATTTCGTGTTGATTTTCTTGAAACCAGAATCTGCTATGGTACCTGTTAAAACACCTGAATTGCTAAAATGTGCCTGGTCTGCCCAAGTTGGGTACTATATTTAACATGTTTAAGTACCAATTGCAAAATATTAACCTACGTTCAGCGTCGCCAGGATGTAGATGTTGAACAAACCTAAATTTATATGATTTATATTTATGATGGCGAAGTATTTTTTGAACTCTTGTTTTCGAAACTCCAATACTACTTTCTACAGTTCTGCGAGCACTTATAGGATTACCTTCCACACTGGCTAAAACGGTAACCTCATCATTCTCTCGATTTTCATTATTATATTTTTTTGACCTGGGTTTAAAAAATGATCCATAACTAATTAAATTTCTTTTTAACCTATGAAACATGATTTTACTAGGTTGTGTCCGTTCTGGAAACCTACATCGATGTAAAGTTCCTTAATTCGAATTCGAATACGTGTCGTGGTTGATGGCTTTTTTTCAAAAGAAATTAGCATTAACGCAGGCGTACCACAGGGATCCGTTATAGCGCCTACACTTTTTCTGCTGTACATAAATGACCTTATTTCTTCAACAACTAACCCGATCCATTGCTTTGCTGACGATAGCACTCTTCACTGTAGTTCATCTCAGTCTACTCATAGTGATAATCCACCTTCTATGTCAAATAAAGAAATTAAAGCTGAAATAGCAAATTCAATCAACAAAGACATTCAACGTCTTCTCGAATGGGGAAGCAATAATCTAGTTAAATTTAATGCTAACAAAACTCAGTGTTGCCTTGTGTCCGCCAAAAAAGATCGATCATTTCCTGTTGTAAGTATGAATGGCTCAGTTCTTAAGTTTTCAGACTCTATTACTCTGTTGGGTATGACTGTATCTTCAAATCTCTCATTGGTTGACCATCTTCTGTCAGCTACCAAAACAACTACTCGTAAAATAGGCTTTTTGTACAGATCTAAGCAGTACTTTACCTCTCGATAACTCCTTCTGCTGTATAAGGCCCAAATTCGCCCTCATCTGGAATATAATTCTCACCTCTGGGTTAGTGCTCCCCAATACGCTCTCGATATCGTTGATCGTATTCAAAAGAGAGCGATTAGGCTTATAAATGACCCGTCCTTAACTTCTCACATACAGTCCCTTGAGCATAGAAGGATGGTTTCAGTCAGTTCTTTCTTTGTATTGCACTCGGTTCGCTCATTCACATCATCAGTATGCAGTACAAATCTCCAGTTGTCGAACCAAACGGGCGCAATGCACATTTTTCTACACGGCTTCTAAACTCTGGAATGATCTCCCTAGTTCCTGCTTTCCTCTAACTTGTGATATGAGAAAATTTAAGGTAGCTGTTCATAGGCAACTATTGGCAATTCATTATCCCTCTACCCATCCTCCTAAGTGTTCCTGAGTGCTTCAGCACGATAGGCCAAATTTAGCCTATTCAGGTCCACAATCATAAAAAAAAACTCACTCAACATAATACTGAGACAATAACGAAACTATATACATTAAGATTATCAAAATTAATACTAAGGAAACTACATTTACCTGTTAAAATAAAAATTTATTGCTGGGTCGGTGTTTTCGTTACTCTGGCCAAAACAAATCAGCATTTTTTTTGATATTATTTTTGCATTTCTGCATAAAAGTCCTTAGATTTATTATAGTCGCGTATTTACATATTTATAATTATGATAAAGCAATAAGAGTCTAGTAGCCCTTTTGGAATACTCAAATATGTCTGGGATTTATTATAATCGCGTATTCACATATTTATAATTATAATAAAGCAGTAAGAATCTAGTAGTCCTTTTTTAATACTCAAATATACCTTGGACATTCAAGAAAATACGCGTTTATAGGTTTCATGGCCAACTATATCATCAAAATGTTAAATTAATGTAACATTCATTTTTGAGGTTAATAATGCAAAAGAAGTGCCACACGATATATATTTTTTGGAAGGTGAGAGTAAAAAATATACAGGGTGTTCCGTTTAAAAAACAAAACTTTGGATTATTGCGAAGAAACTGACTTTTTGTGGGGAAAACTATGCACGCCACTAAATTCTACGGAAAATTCTGTATAGAACCCACCTTTCACCATTTCGATAAATCACAAGGCAAAACAGTTACGAGAGGTGCTTAAAATGTCCAAATTTTGAATTTCGCCCTGTATCTTATTACTAATAGGATAATGACAATTCTGTTTGTGGCATCTTTCGTTCCACGAAAAAGGAGAAAAGGGTCGCGAAAACCGCGTCTTTCTATCTTTGCTCACAAACGAGACAATTTCAACCCAAATGGGACACAGTGTACAATGACAAAATATTGATGATTGTCTCAGTGCCAAAGTAGCCTCACCTTGTAAACACATTTTTTTCTTGAAAACCTTTGAAGGTAAGGAAGTCAAGTTTTGGTATACTTATAGACGAGTGTCTTATTGCTTCAGAAATATTGTTACAGAACTGAGTAAAGTATTTATACACACAAAGGTCGAGGATAAGGGTTACTTTTACAAAAATACAAAAGAAATTCCAATTGTTTCGATTTTTCCCTGCACAAAAATTTTTATTATACGGTTATTCAACTAAAAACCTATAACAAATGGTTATAAAACATACTTTCTAAAGAACTGAAGTTAAAATTAAACACGT
The DNA here is from genome assembly GCA_036346205.1 of Vesta saturnalis. Classification (NCBI taxonomy): domain Eukaryota; kingdom Metazoa; phylum Arthropoda; class Insecta; order Coleoptera; family Lampyridae; genus Vesta; species Vesta saturnalis. The sequence goes on from JARFJB010001998.1 coordinate 1,761,479, forward strand.
ACATTTGAATATAGATTTGAACCGATATTAATCCACCGTAAAGCACGTACACTGTTGTAAATTTTATTTTCATAATACCATGTCACACACAAATTTAGTACAAAGTACACGTTATTTTCAAAATAGATCCTTGCATGAACGCTTAAGATGTTAAAGCGCTATATTTGTGATAAATTTACTTTTCCTCCTGAGATGTAAAATTGTACTCTATGTTTAAACGAGCAAGCGTATACATGACACGCGCGTAAATTAGTTTTATTAAAATATAATGAAAAACAGCACGCAAAATGTGAACTCGTGTCAAAAAAGAAAATATAATGAAAATGATGAGGCATGACAGCACACCAATTAGACTTCCATGTATAGGTAAAACAAACATACATATGCAAACACATGTACGGGTCCTAAATTAAATTAAATTTCCACTTGGAACAATAATTAACGAGATAAACTACATCCAGTCTAATTGCGCCTATAATTGGAGGACTATGGTGAATTGTGAGCGCAGATAAAACCGTATAATTGGCAACATGCTCTAAACGAAGCAAAAGTATTTCAAAGCAGTAAAAAGCATAAGAACGGATAATGAAACATTCATAAGAACTTACTTGAATGCGAGCCTTAATAATGAGACTTGCAGGATCCACAACATTTGAAATAAACCTTCCTATTTAGAATGAAAAAAAAAAACTGAAACACCAATGTAAATATAAATTAAATGTAATGGAATGTAATTAAAAACGAGAGAGACGTGAATTGCCAACAAGGATAAAGGAAGAAGAGAGTTTAGCAATAATTGTAATATACACGATAAGAGAACGTAAGCGAATGTTGAATGCGTTAGAAAGAGATAAACGTGATTGGCTCGTCGGGTGCCAGTGTTTTACGTGTAAACCACTGAAGTCGCGACTAACAGCGGCGAGAGATAATTAAGCAAACAAGCTCCAAAAGCTCTCTATGCATACACTAACACCCCACACCTTCGCCGTTCAGTCAGCTGCATGTGCCCACTTTAATTTAAGCCTAGGATAAATAATTGCTACGCCCAAATTCATTATACTTAAGGGTGTGTTCGAATTTTCAAATTCTTGTTAATTACCTACAACCTACTAAACTAACCCTTGCACGTTTAATACTATACTACAAGGCAACTTTATCCCTAAACTAATAACAAACTGGCACTTCCATATATTCCGTAATGTTTAATTCAAACATTCTTTATTCATTTTTTTAGTAAGCAGCCACAAACCTATTCTTTCCATTCAAAACTCGAGCACAACAGTAATCGTATAAAATCATAAATTACTAAAAAAAATTTGTCACTTTTAATAGCTTTTACTACTTGAGTTGCACGACAAAACTTGACTCTACAAAAACACATTCCGTTTTCTATAACTGAAAATGGCAAGTGATAAGCGTGATTTTGGTAAGTATATCTTGCATTACTTGTGCCCCTTTTTCTAAATCTGTATCGATCAGAAGATTAGAAAGTAATTATTTTCTATACAGCGTATTGTCTGTTATTAATTACATAACTCTCCCGCTGCCGTTTAACTATTCAATTCCTACTGCATTATTTTTATTTTGTTTTTCCGTAATAGTAACACCCAAAAAGATAAAAATGTATGCCTTACTTTAGCATTCGTCGTATTTCTTTGAAAAATCTGGAAGAACAGATTCAAAACAATTATAATCATAGTAACCGTTTAAACGAAGCTCTTGCATAACAGAAGCGTAACATTTAAGAAAAAATGTATAATCAGACAAGGTTATCAAATTTAAAAATATTGTAAAAACAAAATGTCTTAACCTCAGTAATTAAACAATTGACAATCAAAGTAAAGTTCGAATGGTTTTTTGTTTCAGTAGTACAAAAAAAATGTCAATTTGCGGGACGAGGAAGAAAGTCGCTGGACGACGCAGAGCGGAGTCCAGCAATCATCCGAGTCCTGAAAATGCATTTTTTGTGCGAATAAAACTTAAAATTTTTTCTCCAGCCACTTTTATCTTTATATTCAGTCATTTATTTGCAGTTCACCATGTTTTTGAAAACTATGTAAATAAAAAAAAATTAGATATTCACACAATAAGTACACACTATTTTATTTATATCTTTCTTCTCTATATTTCTACTTCTTATTTCCTTACGTGTCGTGGCAGTAGACAAATAACTGTCCGGTAGTAAGACGATACCGTTAGTAGGGAATGCTACATCGTCCGGGGCACGATTTGACTAGTAACCGGTCTACCGGATATGGTATTACTCAAGAGAGGTACGCATAGTAAAAAATTTGAAATTGCGAATGTAATGTACGAAAGGCAGCTTGATATTCTGTGTCTATCGGAGACAAAGCACAAACGAAAGGATGCTGTGGAGATGGAGAATGGCAGCCTAGCACTATGGTCAGCAGTTGAGACTGAAGTGCATGGCGCAAAAGGAGTTGGGGTGATCGTAAGTGAAAGAGCAAAAAGATGTGTTAAACAGTACGAATTGGTATCTCCCTGGGTAGTGAGGGTTAGAATGAAAGTAGAGTTTCGAAGAATTTTTTATTGCATGCTATGCACCGGTGAATGGAGACCAAGAGTGGGAGAACTGGAAAACGTGTGTAAGCCAAACGAAAGAGTGATTAGTGGGAGATATGAACGGATGGGTGGGTGAACAGAGAGAACATACAGAACGCGTCCTAGGAAAGTTCGGAGACCAAATAGTCAATGGTGAACGCCTGGTGAACAACTGGTTGGAGAGAAGCCTGTTTATACCTAATACGTGATTTAAACATAAAAATGCTCATATGTATATATGGCAACTAGGTGAATCTGAAAGTATGATTGACTTGATAGTGCATGATAAACGTCTTAGAAACCTGGTTCAAGACACAAACAAAATGCGCTGATAGGATTGTGGATTGAGAGTGTGTTTAGGGCAAAAGTGGGTCTGGAGAGGGAAAGCAAACGTAGTGCAAACGTCCATAATTAGGGTAGACCAACCAGTAGATAATGGTGCGAGAATGAAATACGCAAATGCTGTGAGTAAAGAGTTGAATGTGAATGAAACAGTGTGGAACGAACAAATAAAAAACACTGGCGATGAAAGTGTACGGGTAAGCTTGAAAAACTGTGTTGTCAATTGCGTCGTACGAATATATGGAAGCGCACTATAGGTATACAGACAAAATGTGCTTGGTGGAATGAATCGGTAAAAAAGCCAATATGTAAGTAAAGAGGAAGTCATGGCTGCGGAAGGAGAAAAAATACAGAATGATTTTGAGGGAAACAAAAAACTCTTCTGGAAGTGGGTAAAAATACAAAACGTGGCCCAAAACAGAACGCTGCAGGAGTGATGAATACGAGCAAAGAAGTAATATGGGACGATTGTGAAGTGAGGAAATGCAGGCAAGAATATTTCGGAAATCTGTATAGTATTGAAGAAAGTAAGACTGAAGGGTTAAATAAGGAGAATATAGAAGGAATGGTGAATGAAACTGAGAAGAATATTGGCATAAATGAGGTAGAGAAAATGATAGGAAGGTTAAAAAACGGTAAAGGAGCAGTAAATGAAATCACTTGTGAAATGCTAAAGTACGGAGATGCAAAGCTTATTCGAAGATTGTGTGAATTATTCAATGTATGCCTTAAGGGTGGAAAAGTGCCGAGGGATTGAAAGAGCGCGATCATTGTACCACTGTATAAGGATAAGGAGAAGAAGAGCGATTGCAAGAACTACTGAGGAGTAAGGTTGCTCGGTGTACCTGGTAAAGTATTTGGAAGAATATTGATTGAGTACGAGAAACTACACACACTAAGATTTGGGATGTGCAGGGTGGGTTCACGCCAAGGAGAGGATGTGTTGATCAGATGGTTGCTCTCCAGCCGGTGATCTAAAAGTGTTCAAGTGTAAAAAGGAAGCTGTACTGTGCGTTTGTAGATCTGGAGAAAGCATACGACAGAGCGAATAGGGAGAAACTGTGGGAAATACTAAATAAATATGGCGCAAATAAAGGTCAAATAAACGGAATAAGGGCAGTATACAACAGCATCCGGGCATGTGTTAAGGTGAAAGGAGGTCTGAGTGAATACTTTAATGTTGAGCAAGGAGTGCGGTAAGGCTATGTGATGTCACCGTGGTTGTTCAATGTATACATGAATAAATTTGTTAGGCAAGCATGTATCTACCGATACTAATAGTGTAATGTTTGGTGACCTAAATGTACGAGTTCTGGTGTATGCAGATGACACAGTCTCATTAAGTGACCGTGCGGATGAGCTACAAACTGTTCTGAGGAAGTTTGATACTGTTTCTTGAGAGCATGGACCTAAAGGTAAACGTGAGCAAAACTAAGATTGTGGTGTTCAATCGGGAAGGTGGAAAGGAGAATAGAGTATTTACTCTGCAACATGAAATTGTGGAGCAAGTGGACGAGTTGGTATATCTGGGTTTGCTGAAGATGGCACAATGGATAGCGAGATGGCGAAGAATGTAACATTTTGAACATCATTCAAACTTGTCAAATTGTGCTTATCACTTAACGGATTAAAGAAAATCAATATCACAATATTGTTTGGTATAAATTTTTACATTTATGTAATGGTCAAACAAAACATTAAAGGTTGGTTCGAATTTCTATCAAAGTAGAAGACTTGTATTTGTTATTACACTTATTACTTCATAGTTAACCGTAAGAAACCTCACTTCGTTGTGTTGCGGCTTATCTCTAAATTTAAAGATGCGTAAAAATAAAAGATGGTATTGTTTGTCCCACATAGTCTGTCTTCAGCTACATTAGCAGCACGGTAGCAAGATGATAACTGACAACGGAGCTCCAGAAACCGGCACACTAGGAAGTAATGTAGGACTATATTTTTATGCAACAAATTACACCAACATCGATTCAAATACGGCAACTCCGTTATAAGCTACACCAAACTATCTTCAACTGAACAGAAGAACAAAATCATTTAGACCAACTTACACAAACCACTACATGCAGATAGCAGATATCAACCTAGCTTTCCAATTGTTGAATATGAACATTCAGACTTAATGAAGTCAAGAGCTTGAATATTAGTCATCCAATGTACAAAAACATTGTTTATTAGTTTTTCTCGTATGTACTTGGGCATAGAGGTGAACCCAGACTGAACTCGACAAATCTGCTATTAGATGACGCCACATGTACGAAAGAAGAAATTTACTTAACTGTCAAACCATATGTTCTACTGAACTCTATAATTCAGTTCAGTTCATTTTTCCAAGAACGGTACTAAACAACAGTCACAATAATGAATTGCCACTATCATCCTTCACCGCGTATGAAATGCTCTTGAATTGCTAAAGAAATCTTATTAGATGACTAAATTGGTTATCGATAAAATACCAACAAATTAGTAACATTTTCGATGTTATGCATTACCATCCTTAGTTTGTAACTGAACCAGGGAATAGAATACTTTAAAATATTCAAGTGCTCAAAATGTACAGTACTTTGATTTATTTGATCATGAAAATATGATCAATTTCTTAACTAAAATTTGTAAATTTTCACCGAACTTTTGTTCGGTATATGAATTCGTTAAATCTGTGTCTGTGTATGCGCATGTATAGCTTTTTTATGCTAACGAATATTGAAAATCTGACTTCAGATTTTGAAAGAGGTTAAAAAAGTAATAGGGGTCGCCATTTGTACCAAGTTTGTGTCTCATCGGAAACATGGTCAAATCGAGGGTCAAAATATAACAAGCAGTCATCTATACAAGTGCTGACCGCGCTCGACGTTGCTGAACTTCGGTGATCGGAAAATTATTAATATATACTATCAATAATTAAATTATTAAACTTTGTTTAAATCAGATTGGTCGCCATAAATAAATGAACATCCAGTAAACGCTGATGTACAGTAAAGACAGTAAAGATTAATCAAGTAATCATCGACAATGAAACAAAAACTCTTTCTTTTCATTTGACATTAGTTACATCAGTTAACCGAGTTTGAACGTGGCACAATAATCGGTTTAACAGAAGCCGGATTATCAAATCGTGATGTTTCCGCTCGCGTGGGACGCCAAAATTTCCTTGTTGGCGAAGATGGTCAGAAAATAATGAGGAACGACGACGTTTGCGTTCCGGACGTCTTAGACGCACCACTGATTGTAAATATCGTGCTCTTCGACTTGTAGCTCTTCGGGACCGTTTTTCAACAAGGGAAATTGGTAATAGATGGGGAGGATTAACTGATCATCAAATCTCTACGCCATCGTACTGCACGGTGGCAATCGTGTAACGAGGGGTTGCATTGGAATGTGCAATGGAATCAAGTCATTTTTAGTGACGAACCTCCATTTTGTTTATGGGCTCATTATAGTCACAGATTGGTTAGAAGGCATCCTAGAACAAGACTTAATTTGCAGTTTTCTGTATAACACCTTTAATGGGCTCACTCATTCGTTTTTCTTCAACACTTAGCCCACAACCATCAGATATCCAGTTCGAGCATCTGTCACACACATAACTTTAATACTATATTTGCAGAGTGTACTGGGTATATACATCATGAAACATTTGCCCTTGAACCCTACTAACATTTCATCAACACATACGGTGGTATATGCATTTTTTGCATTTCGTATAAATAACTCAAAAATGTCCTGAATAGCGTCAGTTGGATCAAATTTTTTTCTCTAATCTCCGTCCAAGGCGTTGTCAAATCTAAGTGCAGCCAGTATAGCTAAAAAGCGTTTCTGAGACATAACAGTCTAAAGATATTCCCTTTCCCATTTGTATCGAGGAGTTTCATCACTTCTTCATGATTTGATTTGTATATGGAACTATAGAAGAGTAAAGCGTGCAATTCCATTTCGTTGATATCAGATAATTCTGGTCTACTTTTGTTTTTATATCGAGGGATCAAAAAACAAAACAATTAGGGTAGGCTGTTAAATTTAATTATTTTGAATGGGTACTTCAGCTACATGCACAGAATAACATTTATAACGTTTATAATTTGACATTTTTATTGTAAACAAAGTTTATAACCTGAAATTGAAACTAAAACTGTCCAAAATTTATGAATTTGTTAAAAAAAATTGCGAAAAGGTCGTACAAAATTTTTTAGGGACTTGATACCCTTTCCATCCCCCTAAAAAGGACACCTATGATTCGAATAACGAAAAATGGCCTAGCTCATGTTACTCGGCGTGAAAAGTTATGTATGTTCCCTTAATTTCATCTCTTTATCTTTTATCGTTTTTGAAATAATTGAATAAAATCAGTTTCATTCGAACCCTTTCAAGGGCCTGTAACTTTTTAAGGGTGCGTTTTAGGGCACATATTTATATGAACATTTTGTCTTATTTTAATGAGTTCTCCATGCAGTAGAAATTCGGAACCCTATTTCAGAAACACCCTGTATACAGGGTGATTCGCGAGGAAGTGGCAATATTTTAAAAATATGTCGAGGAAGCCAAAATAAGTAAAATAAACTCATATGTTCAAGTCCGATTTTCATTTGTTTCAGAGATATTTAAAAAGCAAACAAAAATTTATTACAAAATCAATTACAAAAATAAACAAAATAGCATTAATTTACGAAAAATGTTCGAAGCATTAATTTACGAAAAATTTTCGAAAACACCACCGCCCACATGGATACACTTATTTGCGCGTTTATAAACTGCACTAGTAGCGAGTTTCAATGAACGATTGTTCGCTCTAATGATAGCTGCTGCATTAAGAATGCGATCTAGTAACGCTTCCCTCGTTTCCACTTTGGTAGCATAAACTAACGACTTCATCCATCCCCAAAGGCAAAAATCGAGGGAGTGAGATCCGGTGATCTCGGTGGCCAAGGAAGCGGACCGCCTCTGCCAATCCAAAGATCGCCGAAAGTGGTATTCAGAAAATTTCGTACATTATTTGAATAGTGAGGAGGCGCTCCATCATGTTGGAAGATAATTCGTTGTCGAATATTTAAAGGTGCTTCGTCCAATATTTCTTCTAAATGGTCTTCTAAAAACGTAAATATCCTTGTCCAGTAAGGCGCGCATCTAATACGAAAGGACCGATTAATTGATCATTTAGAATACCGCACCAAACGTTAATGCTAAATCGATGTTGGAAATTGTGTTCTATCGTAGCATGGGGATTTTCGTCCGACCATCGATGATTATTGTGGCAATTGTTAATTCCATCTCGTGTAAATTGAGCTTCATCCGACCACAAAATGTCTTTACACAATCTTCTGTTTTCCCGAATCCAATGACAAAATTGTAGCCTTAAAGGATAATCGCCTTCGTGGAGATTTTGCACTTTTTGCAAATGATAAGCGTTCAAACCTTGTTGCTTAAGTGTTTTCCAAGCCATTGTTTGTGGTATTTCAAATTGGATTGCGATGCGCCTTGTACTTATCTCTGGATTTTCGTCTACCACATCCAGAATATCTTCTTCAAGTCCAACAGCGATTCCGTGTTCTCTTTCAGAAACAATACTTGCACTTGGAAATGTCCCAGTTTCGCCGGCATGTGTAAAAACAGTTTGAAATACTCGCTTGTTAGGAACTTTTCGATTCGGAAAACGACGTCGATACTCCTCCACTGCACGAACATTACTACCATTACAGAACCCATAAACAAATATCATATCGGCATATTCTTTATGACTAAATTTGTGGGGCATTTTTACAACTTCATAAAACTAATGTTGAACAACTGTCACTTTAACAACTAACTGTCAGTTTTCATTTCAGTTGCCTACTTTCACCTAATTACACATAAGTTCTGGTTGCGTAATCCAGAAAGTCAACTCTTAAAAATAAATACCCTGTTAGAGAATTTTGCAAATATTGGCGATAGTGAGAACGTTCTTGGTGAGAATTTATTAGCCGCCAAATTTAAAGTTACTAAAAGGGCAATAATTATTTTAAAAGTTTCCTTTCTGGATTTCGCTCTCAGAATTACGTGCATAAGGTCAATACATCAACGTAATAGGCATCGTAATAGGCAAAAAATTGATGAGATTTGACATTTTAAGAAAAAGTCAATTATCCCTGAAACAAATGAAAATCGGACTTAAACATATGAGTTTATTTTACTTATTTTGGCTTCCTCGACATATCTTTAAAATATTGCCACTTCCTCTGAATCACTCTGTATATATATATATATATATATATATATATATATATATATATATATATATATATATATATATATATATATATACACACATAGTAGACAATTCTCATGAAAGAAACAGTCTTGATAGCTAGAATTGAGTCACGCACATGCATCCTGTTTTCAATAAGAGACCATGTTATTCAAATAGATCTTCTATACTCTCCAACAAACAACTCAATATATAAATGAACTGGTAAACTTAAAAAAAATGTAGAAATATTTAAATGCGACCTTTCATTCAACCACGATACAAACAACTTTATATCCATACATATTAGGTTACCTAAAAACTCTTTTCAGCCATCATGAAATTTACTTCCTTTCGAACCCCCGATATCGATTTTAAGATAATAATTCCCGGTAACAACGTTTTGATTTAAAATTCTACATATAACATTTTAAATATCCTAATATTCGAGAAAAAAAGAATCTGCGACAAATTTTCAACTACACGTGACATTTTATCTCATCGAAGAGATAAATGCCGATTTTATTGGAAGGAAGTATAAGTTTCATTTGAGTGGTTGTGTCGCAGCTATACTATAACAAAACTTACATTTTCACATTTTATCCTTACGCGAATACGCCACAAATGTTTAAAGATAAGGGAATCGCATCAACAACTGAAAACATTTTTAAAGATCACAAGTAAATATGTTTCTTTATCTTCCCTATTATTTTCTATTTATTACAAGTATTATCAGGGCAATATTAAGGTACTTATTATGTTAAAAGTATTTTTCAATAATTAGGCGGGGACGAGTTCACTCGCGTTCTGAGCACGTAGTTCGTTCATGGGTCAAATTCTGTCCCAAGCAATATGCATTAAAAGATGATTAAATGGTATTATTTTTCCGAAATTACAACGGTGTTGCCAAATTATAACGTGTAGGTAGCGGACCGCGAAAATTTTATTATTATAATAAATATGTTCAAATCGCCATTGTTACAGCGATCGAAGAGTTAATTAATGGTGTTTCATATATTTTATTATATATTAAGTCGTAATTTGAGAATGTTTTCGGGATATTTTAATTTTGTAACTAATAGTGGCTAAGGGTGTACGCTCGATACTGTTTTATTGCCGGGGACCGTAACGAATCTTGGAAAATTGATGTATGCACATTCTTGTGGTAAAAACTTCATAAATGTAATAATTAATTAGGTCAGAACATAGCGCAAATCCTAAGGTATCTTTGTTTGGTAAGTTGAGGCCTAAATGTAGGGCTTGTTACGGACGAATGTATATGTTTAGAAATAACATTTCGTTCAATAATAAATATGAAACTGATCCAATGTAATGTTTCTTGTTTTTTTTTACTTTTGATAAGCGGGGATGATTTTTCTGGAGTAGATATAGTTAGATTGAAATCGGAGGGGAAGACAGTTGCTGTTGAAATTTTGATTGAGCGGGATTGCTTTGATTCTTTAATTAGAAACTCACATTGTAAAACGTTCGGTCTACAAATATTTTGTCGTGTAACTTTTAGAAAAACCAAAACGCTAATTCGTTCTTTTCTTTTTGTGTAGGTTTTAACGTAAGTTTTTCCAAAAAATAATCTATAATTATTCGCCGCAGAACCGAGTTTTAAACCGCGTATCTTAACTCGTCGTGTTGGTGGTAAAGTGCTTAACTAAAGGGAATATATTCAAGTGCAAGTAGGTATTTTTTATGTAGTTAAAGCTTGCAGCAAACGATTCTACAAGCCTATGTAACGTATTAAAAATCAAACACTGTCTTGCAAAGGTATCCCATTCGCACGCGGGCTCAGTAAGCGGCAATGTGCTAAAGTAAGAGACAGAAGAGGGCCTCCTCACTCATGTACTTGGGTGAATAAGCATTGTTGTTTGTTGTTTATATTTATATTTGTGTAGAGGTGGACCTATTTTTTGTTTGTCCTTGCATGTACCTTATTATCACAAGTGCAATGTTTCTGTGGTTGTATTTTATATGTAACACAGTTTGCCTTATTGTTTTATTTGCCTATTTACTTAAAGACCGGCGTGATTGGTGCTAGAGGGCCACATGTTTGGTATTACAATTTTTATTCTGATTTATTTACGACACAATTGTGGGTGTGATTACATTGTTTTTTTTTGTGTATATGTGTAGCTAAACTGCTTATTATTTATTTTTCTCTTAATGTTATAATTTTATATGCACATTAACCGGATCTAATGGTGTTTTGTATATATGTAACCCTTTTATTGTTTTGTTTTGTGTTATTTAATTTATTAATGTACTGGTACAATTACTTATTTATGAATAAAGTGGATTTTCCTGCAATAGTACGGGTTGAACCATCCTTGCGCAGAACTCGTTAATGTTAATTTGAGTAGTTTCATTGTTTACCTGCCTCACATGATGCAACACTTAACCTCATCCCACCCATCTAATTCAAATAGCACAACGTATCTACCACTAAACGGCGAATTCTTTTGATGAGATTTGAGGTTTGGAGTAATTAAATATCAGACTTGTAAATAAATTCTAACGTTTTAAGTATTGCCAGAAAAGTCAATGTAAGGCAAGCAATTAATTTGAGTAATAGTAACATTATTGTCCGTAAAGTCAAGATAAATCACTTAGCGATTGGTTTGTTCTTAGATTTGCATTATTGCGAATCAATTCAAATTACACTTTTCAAGATAGGGTACCTGGGGGGACGCTACAAATGAAAATTTCTAGAAAATCTACTTAAATGAAATATATGGTCTTTCTAATAAAATGGATATTCCTCAAAATTGGTTAAGGCGTTCCGAAGATACAAGCGATTTTGTATATCAAAGTTTGCTATCCCCCCTCCATTCCTTGAGAAGTTAGCGCAGAATCATATACATGAAATGTGTTCTAAATGTTACATAAAATTCAGTAAAATAATTTTCGATAACCAGTTATTTTTAAATTTGGAATTTCGAATGCCCCCCCCCCTAACAACCATCTTACTAAACTAAAAATAATTTCCACTAAAAATTTTCATATCCACTTTGTATTGTTATAAGTAAGTTTCCAGCAAACCTACTGAAATGAAATATATAGTCTAAACATTATTAATCAATATATTTTTCCTACGTTGATTTACTCACTACAATGTGCACCATTGTCAGAATTACCGAATTGCTTAACCGACAATATTGACATTACGATACGAAGAACAGTGAAAGCAATTATTGGTATTTTCCAGCTTCAACTAATTCAGCAATGTTATATTCACCAAGAAACCTTCGCGGTCAAGGTATATTAAACCCAAAATGGGAGTCAAAATTACAACACATATTATTTCAGAGAGGAAATAATATGTCGTAGTTCACTAGAAAATTTGGATTCAGATTTAACTTTAACTGTATCTACCTCAAAATTTTTAAGAAGCATTCAATGCATCAATATAAAAAATGGACAAAACTAGCATTCCAAGTGTACTTCATTACATTATGTTTACAAAAACTTACGATAGAAATTCGTTTTCCCCATCTCAATGGACGACAGCAATTAAATTAAACTCTAATTAAGTAAATCTTCGTGGTGTCCCTGGTATACAGTCCGTAAATTCGGCAAATGGAAAAAAAAACCATTAACCCATTATCATCCTCCGGAGTGTATAAGTTATCTTGTTCATGTTGAAAAGTGTACATTGGAACCACAAAACGTAGCTTTGATACAAGACGTAAAGAACATTTTGTAGATTAGGTCAACCAGAGAAGTCTGCGGTGGCTGACCATGCCTTAAATAATGTAAATCATGACATTCAATTTGAAAATATGGAAATATTGTCAAGACAAACTTTATTATTTATTATGTTCGTTTACAAAGTGAAGCTATTGAGATATATAAACACCCTAATAATTTTATTAGACAAGAAGGAAATCTTCGTTTAAATAGGTTTTGGCACCTTATAATTAAAAAAAAGGCATAATGATGTCTTGATTTTGATTTTAATTTTGACTTTTGGTATGTCTAGGTTTTTTGCTGTGTTTTTCTGAGACCTTGAAGCAAATGCTTTACCAATTATATGTTAAATTACCACAGCACTATAATTTAACATAAGTAGTTGAAATTAAGATTAAAATTAAAAAAATTACAAAAAACGTTCTGCATTATGCTTTTCATTGTTAATAACACTTGCAATTATTGTTTGTTAAATTTAGCAGGATTATTTTGTTTGATGCCATGTTTATATTTGTGAATGCTTCTATCATTTTGAAATTGAAGTTTTTCACAACTTTACACTTAAATCATAACTTGATTAAATTTTATTAAATGAGTTTTTTGGTTGACATTTTTCATTGTTAGCCTTCGTCGTAGAGGGTGTTCTGATTTGTCATCTTTAGGACAATTTAACAATATTTAATTTTTAATGATCTATCTATTCTATTACTAAATCTATTAATGATCTACTAATGATCTATTCTTTACTAAAATTTAAATCTATAGTTGATTTTATACATTTCTCAAACTGTTATATTAATAGCAGGCTGATGTTTATGTTTTAATTTTTCAACTTTGACAAAATTGTTTTCAACATCTTTAACAATTTTAATAGATATTACTACTTACGAAGATAACTGTAAGTGTGATCGAAATGTTTAGATTGTATAATTTAAAATACACCATTAAAAACCCAAAAAAGATAAGTATTTTATTATGTGTAATAATGAAAGTTTACATTTTCATAAAAATTACAATAAGTTTCATTTTCACTTACTTTTTTAGGTAATGTCATATGCCTTGTATTTAACACAAAAAGTCAAAATACATTTATAATTAATTTCTAATGTGTAACGCTTATACAACGTTTTAATTGAGTTCGCGATTTTAAAATTTAATGCATATTAAAATAAAATTATTCAAATAAAATTTAAAAACAAATTTAATAAAAAAAAATTAATTCCCGTTGGGGGTTAGAACTCTCATTGCTTACATGACCAGCGAAAAAACCGATGCACGTCATACATTTATTTAGCTAGTTCCAATTAATTATTCATGTTACTATTTGGTATGTCAACACAACTAAAAAAAGATAGAAACAATCTAGAACATTGGAACAAGTTACTTAAATTAATGACGTGCATCGGTTTTTTCGCTGGATTACCTATAGCTCTATTTATGTTTAACGTTTATTGTTAGCATATTATTAAATAGTTACAGATTTTTAATTTTTACCATATTTATATATATATATATATATATATATATATATATATATATACGTTTTTCACAATTTATATGGATTCTGCAGCATCCCAGTCGAAAATCTTGGTTAAAAGTCTTAATTTATATAAAAATAATTGTTTACTTAAATACCATTTTTAGTACCTCGATCAGCTAGACGTAGTAGTTTTTTAGTATCAATTTAATAGCTCCATCTAAACCACTAATTTACTTGAAAAAATGTGAAAACTATGTAGGTTAACAGGTACTTCTGGTAGTCCTATATGAGCCAAAAGTTGACACGGATCTACGATTTTGCCATAATAGCCGCATGCTAAATTTCATCACTCATCTCAAACGCTCTGACTGCTATATACAGACACACGCGCACGCGCACGCGCACACGCAGACGGTATTCCAAAATGGCCAAAAGTGACCCTCAAACGTGAAGATCCGTCAAAATCTCGAGGTCGAATTTTTTCATGGTCACAATACCTTCCTTTTACTATACTTCGTTAAGTATACGGGAATGTAAAATATATGAATCGTGTATACCATACTATAAAGAAAAGTATATAGTCAGATATGGAGAAAGGCAATACATGGTCTTTGGTTCGGATCACGCGGTATGGTAGGTCAGTGTTCCAGATTTTTTTTGAAAAATTTAAGTTAAATACATACATTAGATATAGCTGAACAAGTGTATCTAGACACACAACACATACACATTTATGCAGGGTTACTGGTAACTGCAGTTAACTGAAATGGCATACTAAGAGGGCTTCAAGAAGCAACTTTTAATTTTAAACTTTTAGAAAAAACTCAAAGACAAAATAATAACAGTAGAAGAAAAAGTTTCTGAGAACCACTGATAAGATCGTTTCTACAGTTTAGAGATTCTAAATGTCTACCGCGCACTTCGACACAGGTTTGTGCACCGCGAATCCAATTTTGGGATAACAGTGGAAAGTATAAACGTAGATCTTCTACAGCAATGTTAATTCGTTCACATTGTTCACTTCCATGGCATACACGCCCTGTTTGATGTAGCCCCATAAGAAATAGTGTACCGGATTTAAATCAGGGCTGTGCGGAGGCTACGGAATTGGTCCACCTCGTTGTTGAAACCGGTCCTGACAAATAGCATGTGGGTTTTCTTCAGCCCATAGATGTGCGTTGTGGAAATTTAATGTCTCATCCCTGGTAAAACACGATTCGTCTGTCGCTAATATCATTTTCGGAAAATTTGGATTTCGGATATGCTGATGAAGCAGCCCTTCACAGAATCGTTGGCGCAGATGATAATCAGCTGCCAATAACTCTTGAACCCTCTGGAAGTCATTCATTTTTAAATTTCGCCAAGACATCCACTGCGACAATCGTAGCTCCAGTGAAATTTCTCGAGTACTTAATGAAGGTGCATCATCTATCATATCCAAAATGTCTTCTTCTACACGTACACCATTGCGATGTGGTCTACCACCATCACGCCCTTGTTTAGGTGCCAAAGACCCTGTCGTTCGAGCTCGGTGCACAAGTTTGCGAAAGGTTGCAGGAATTGTTCGCCTGGAAAGCCTTTGGAAATACAGTTCTCTTGCTGCGGCAGCTTTTTCATTAGCCATGACATAAGTGATTAACATGTCACAATACTGTTCATTGGTATAATGATATCTTTCCATTCTAATGTTGTGAAATTCAAAATTACAATAGGAGGACAATTCACTCACTTGATAGATGTCAACAAAGCAACAATCGATATGACATTGACATGTCAGATTGTAATACAAGGAATAATCGCTGATTCCAATCAAGCACTCTGATTTATCGAAAAATTGTATCTTTTAATTAAAATTGTGAACTAGTACTAGTGGTTTTCCACAAGTGGGAAATCATTTTTAAAATACTGTAGTTTAGTTATTATTGGGTTTCGCCTGTTAGTTTACTAAGAAACATTTTTCAGTTTAGGGTCCTCTATTAGCACTTTCAGTTAACTGCATAAGTTATCAGTCACCTTGTATAGTTAATTTATATTTAATTTAATTTGTTTCATGTTTTGTCGTTTGATTGATTGATATGCTGTGTTTTTTAGCAACCTATACATAAAGTAGGCAGCCTAATTTAATACAGTTTCTGTCTCTATAAGAATTGTTGTATGCAAGTTGTGCTATAAGCCGTATTCGAGATATGGCCGGTGTGGTATAGTAATTGAGCACCCTGTCTTTCGGCAAAATTATTACTGCAAATTGTTAATTATGATTTCTTATAAAATAGCAGTAAATAAACCAAAAGTCAGGTAGTGTAGTATATTATTACTAACTTAAAGGTTCAGTATTTTTAAAATCCAACATGGAACGAAAAAGTGAGTAAAATTTATTGTTTTCCACGTAAGAATAATTTTTATTGACAATGTACAAGGTGAAGACAATTTAATGAGCTGAAATTAACAATAATTATATCATGAACGTGCTTTACGTAAGCATTTGCTATTAACAAATCTTCATTAGATATTTACAATCATTTATTGTAGCGTTGAAATCTAAATGATACAACTTATTTTACATTAGAATATTCAAATTAGATTTGTTGACACGTTTATTTCAGCTATCTATAATTCCAAATTTTATTTTATAAAAATAACAGTACAGTCGTTATTCAGTAACATAAATTTATTTATTTGATGTTTACCAAGTCTTTAGAGTAAATTGGATACATTGTAAAGTGTATAACTACACTTCTCGTAATAAATATTTTAATTAGTGTTACGCCTACTCCCGATGGATATAATTGAATTATTCAAAAAATGTTCTTTAAAGCGCAGGTACTGTTGATTATTATCTGTATAATTACGATTATCATAATAATATTTATTAATATATAGCAACATTCAAGCAAAATTGTGTACATTTTCTTAAACGGTAGCAGTAAAATGCAAATTGAATGTGTTAATTAAATCTTCTAACTGTGCGGTTGGTGGATATTTTTCCTTCCTTCGGATGGTTGAAAAAATTACTATATATCCAATTTTTCAATTTTAGATTTTAACGTAGATTTGTATGAAAATCCATTCCAGTGTAAACAACATGCAAATTGGTAAAAACGGAAGTTAATAGAATACAAACATCACAAAGAAATTTATAGCCCGCTCCGAGAACGGTTCAAAAATTGCTTTTGTACTATGTAAAATAAACTTGATTTGAATGCGTTTTCATTTAAAAATACAATTAAACTAAGTTAGAAAAGTTAATTACGTATACAAAAATGTTTTACTGGTAGCCTTTTAAATGTCTGTTAAATTCAGATTTAGTATTCTTTGAAAAATCGTTGTTAATTACTTTTACAAAGCGAAGTAAATACTGAATTGCCACTGGTATTTAAAATTAAAAATTAAAAAAAGTATCATTATGGAAAATATTAATACTTTATAAGCTTAAATTTATAATTAATACTTGAAAAAAGGAAATGTATCCTTTTATTTAAATATTGAAATTGTATAAATACCAAACAAGATTCCTAGAATCTGTATGTATTAAAAACGAATCAAGTAAAACTAATTGCCTTTAAATTCCACAAGAATTTCTTTAAAAGTATTTTTAATTAGCATTTTTAATTATATGGCAAAACATAAAAAATTGCAGCGCTTTTTGCAGTATAGCAAGACTTATAGCAAATTTTTTTATAATTTTCTGATATAAAAATGTTATACCCAATCTAGCTTAAATAAAAGAGTAACTTCAAGTGTAAAATCTGTACGGTTTAAAACTTTTAGGTAATAAAGCATGACGTGAATGTAATGTTCATTCAGCAGCTGCATTGTAAATTGCCCTATACAAACACAGGTCAACTGGTTGTTTGGCATACATAATGCCATAGTAGAAAACTAGAACTGACCTATTGGTCAAATGTTTGTATTCATTATTCAAATTGTTTGATATTTCTACAGTAATTTCAAATTCACTTAACGTTTTAACATACATAACAATGACAAGCTTGAGCAATTCGCTTAGTACGTGACATAAGTATTATTCAAGGTGAATAAAAGGCATGCTATTAATCTGAAGTAATGTTAGTATGTAATTATTGCAATAATTAATCAGAAATTTGAATGTATATCTTATTATATTTAAATGTATTCCGCATGTTTCCTAACTCATAGGTAGAAATTCTGTTTTACTCGCTTCACTCACTGGCTGCCAAACCATAGACGGTAACTTACTAACAATCTAACTGCTAACAACGAATAATTTATAATTATACTACCAAATTCTACATTTTTACCCCACATTAGTTGTATCTCAGAAATCACTGGAAATTTTAAACGAATTTTCTTAGATTTGTTTTCTCAAATATTCCTTCGGACGTGAAATATTTTCAGGAATGTAATTACTTACTACCTGTTATAATGGAAGAAGGTACGAACTTCACAATTTCAGATTAAATTTCCTTTAACATAACAATACTATTGTCAATAACCTTTTGAGATATTTTTAATTTGGTCCAAAATTTTACCCTACAACCTTTTAAGTATTTGATAAATTCTAACTTATTGCTGAAAAACAGTTTATGTTTAACTCGAAATAACGCGCGATAGCGTGCGTGCGTGCGTGCGTGCGTGTGTGTGTGTGTGTGTGTGTGTGTGTGTGTGTGTGTGTGTGTGTAGATGTGCGCGAGAATGCGTGCGTGTGTGCGTGTATGTTGTGAGACTATTTTGACGCACTGGGTGTACGCAGTCTTGTGTAGAACGTATTTTTGATAATATATGAACGAGAGTTTGCATGAGAATTTTTTTGTATGTACTGGGTGTCAAAAATTCGTTGTAATTGCGGGGTATCTCGGTTGTTATAAAAGATAGAAACTTGCGGATGTCGCGAACCTTTGCTACTTTTTATAAAACCTAAGATGGCGTAATCAGATTTTTTGTAACTGTTTTAGTTTGGGAGATACAGGGCGATTTTGAAAAGTGTGTCGTTTTAGACCCCCTCGATATCTCGGTTATCTTTAAAGATATCAAAAATATTTAAACGCTATCTTATACATTTTTACACCAAGTTCAGTGGCGTGCTCAATTTTTTCGGGGTACCGTTTTAAGATATAAACATATAATTTTTAATGGGACACCCTGTATTTTTAAGCTCAATAAATCCCATTTTGTTTTCTCATTTCAGTGATATATATCACTTGCCACTTTTTTTATTAACCATATTGATCGTAAACATTTTAAAATATAACGACATATGGTTCTTAACTGAAACATTCTTACATATATTTTTAAGTTAATTTTATCAATACAGCTTTACTTATACAACACATTTATCTTACAACTCTTGGAACTTTATTATCTTAAACGAATATATAATATAATATATATATACTATATATATATTAAACTTAAATTTATTTTGTAATTGAAGGAGGGTATCATACCTCCTTGAATAAATTTCGTTTTGAATATGCCCCTATAAAAAAAAGTCTAAAATGGACAAGTCCGGTGACCTTGGAGGTCAATTTACAGGGCCACGTGTGCCTATCCACCGATTGGGAAAATGCTCATCTAGAAATGGTCTAATAATATGTGCATTATGTGCGGGGGCCCCATCCTGCTGACAATAAACTTGAAAAAGTGATGTTTCTGTGAACTCTGCTATATTAACCTAATAAAAATATAACTGATCTTTGAAGTCGAGGATAATCTGAACTTTTTTTGTTTGGCACTTTTTGACGTATCTATAAAAATAAAGTAGTGGGGGGTATTCAAAAGGTTTCCTTAAATCACCCCCCGTATCTTCGAAACGGTTAATCCGATTTTAACAAACTTGAGCGCGTTGAAAAGGGCTTTTCTTGGGCTACAAATGTTAAACTAATTGAAGTTTTGTTAGTTTCACATGTCGTCGCTAGAGGGCTTTGTTCGACGGAAACGGTTAATTTTCGCAAAAAAAATTAAATGCATTGGTAAAACTTTTTTTCATGAACAAGTAGCTAAATGATGCCTAAACAAGCTCACGAAAACGGCATCTCGATATTTTGTTCGTAACCTAAAATATCGACCAAAGAAAACTTTATACGAAAATCCCTTAAATTTTTTATTTTTTTTAAACTATATTTTCCTGGAATTGTTTCTATTATGTAAGTTGTGGCCCTAAAAAGGACCGATTTAAAGGAGGAAGGTTTTTAATGCCCCCGTAAATGCTCGAAATGTTGACCATCACTCTGTGCATTGCTGAGGCCTCTTATGGGTAGACAAAACTGCAGCTTCAATTTCAGCTCTGAATAGGTTACCTAGAAACTGCGATTTTAAATGTTTGTAAATTTATACACCAGAATAAAATCGCCCTTTTTGAAATTACTACGGACAAGTAAACAATGCTAAAAGTTATACGAAAGGCCTATTTTTTGTTTGTTTAAATGCATATTCACTATGGATATATACGAAAAATACAATTAATAGAAGCAGACAATGGAAACAGATACCTAGACAAAACATACATAATCCTCAAATTGTCAATAGTTGTCAATACTTTGGCGTTACTTTTAGCAATTTTTGTGCTTTCAAAATTCGTTTTACGAATAATGAAGCTGTTGATATGCTTGCGGTTTATTTTGAATGTCTTCAGAATGCCGTAGTAGCTAAAAGAGTTTACGCGGCTCGATATCCAAATCGGTGTCCTTGCGATGTAAGAGTTTTTCCCCGATTAGTGGCGAGCTTACGAGCCAATGGTAGTTTTCGGCCTACGTTTCAACGGCAAAGAATTGGAAGAACACAAGAAAATATTAACCGTGTACTGGGCTATATTGAAGGAAATCCTCATGTTAGCACAAGAGCATTATCCACTGAGTTGGGCATATCACGGACAACGGTTCAAAATATT
This sequence comes from Vesta saturnalis, assembly GCA_036346205.1. Taxonomy (NCBI): domain Eukaryota; kingdom Metazoa; phylum Arthropoda; class Insecta; order Coleoptera; family Lampyridae; genus Vesta; species Vesta saturnalis. The sequence continues at coordinate 1,782,659 of JARFJB010001998.1, forward strand.
TTGAAGGACCATAGGTAAGTTCTAATGGCCATCGAAATATATAGGTATTCGTTTAAACTTTTTTTAATTACTTTAAGAATGCACCCATATCATGTCGTTTTGCATCAGGCCTTGAAAGAGGAAGATTTTGATCGAAGGTTAGATTATTGCCATTGGATGTTAGGCATGAGAATTTTTATTTCAAATTCTTTGGACCGATGAAGCCACCTTCAGTAGTGACGGGAGAGTCAATCTGCACAATATGCATTATTGGTCTGCAGAAAATCCCCATTGGTTGCGTGAAGTTCAGCGCCAAGCACATTGGAGTTTAAATGTATGGTGTCGCACACTGGGAGGCAGAATTATTGGGCCATGCCATATTTTTTCGAGCAACCCCTAAATAGCAAATTATTCCTTAACTTTTTGGCCAATCAATTACCGTTGTTCTTGGAAGATGTGCCTCTGGAAACAAGGCAAAAATTGTTTTTGCAGTTGGATGGTTGCCCAGCACATTTTGCTATTAACATGGGAGAGCATATTAATGCAGTATTTCAACAACGGTGGATTGGAAGAAGAAGTCTGTTTCCATGACTTCCGCGATCGCCAGACTTAACTTGCCTCGATTTTTATTTATGGGGGCGCTTAAAGGACATCGTGTTTCGGACTCAACCTACTACTAGAGAAGATATGAAAAACCGGATTCGTAACCAATGCGTAACATACCGAGAGCCGAAATTGAAGCTGCAGTTTGGTCTAGTCATGAGAGGCTTCAGCAATGCATAGAGCGTGATGGTCACCATTTCGAGCGTTTACGGGAGCATTAAAAACCTTCCTCCTTTAAATCGGTCCTTTTTAGGGTCACAACTTACATAATAGAAACAATTCCAAAAAAAATATAGTTAAAAAAAATAAATTTCAGGGATTTTCGTATAAAGTTTTCTTTGGACGATATTTTAGGTTAGGAACGAGATATCGAGATGCGGTTTTCGCGAGCTTGTTTAGGCGTCATTTAGCTACTTGTTCATGAAAAAAGTCATACTAAAGCATTTAATTTTTTTTCGAAAATTAACCGTTTCTGTCGGAATGTCGAACAAAGCCCTTTAGCGACGACATGTGAAACTAACAACACTTCAATTATTTTAACATTTGTAGCCCAAGAAAAGCTCTTTTCAACGCGTCCAAGTTTGTTAAAATCGGCTTAGCCGTTTCGAAGATAAAGGGGGTTATTTAAGAAAACCTTTGAATACCCCCACCACTTTATTTTTATAGGTACGTCAAAAAGTGCCAAACAAAAAAAGTTCAGATTATCCTCGACTTTAAAGGTTATTTTTTTATTAGATTAATATAGCAGAATTCGCAGAAACACCACTTTTTTAGATTCAAGATTGCGGCCATTTCAGAAACATGAAAATATTTTCCAGATTTTAGTAATAACTTTTTTTTCCCGCCAGCCTCTACGATGGATAGTTTCCCAGATACAGTACCTCGCATTCTTAGTTGGCCACCCTGTACATAATGTAAGTTAGTGAAATGTTACGCCGCTGGAATTTTTAGTAAAGCGTTGAGTATTATGTAAAGCATATTTAAATGTGGTATAAATATTTAGGAGTTAAATTTGAATGAGAAATAATGTTTTAGTAACGCCCCTATTGAGACTATAATGAATATTACTGCATTTGGCTACTGTATTTTAAGGAATTATAATATAAATGGTTGGAGTGTGAATTTACGATATGTTGATATTATACTAAAGTGTATAGGAAGAATATGTATGTAAATTTTTGCTTGTATAAATGACATAATACTGCATAATGGAACATTTTATGTATGGTGTTGAAATTTACGGAATTCTGCGGATCCTTTATATTTGGGACTTTGGGATGATAAGTTGAATCTAGATCTGGGTGTTATGTGAAGTGAGTATGGACACGAAATTTAGTTGTTTCGAAGAATTATTACGATTTTTATAAAAATTTCTAGATGACTGATGCATTGGTCCCAAGTTTTGCGTGCCGTTTCCCGCTTTCGTGCACGATAAAGCCGCACATGCCTGTATGTATATAAGGAAGGTAATAGGGCAGAACACGGACACTCGGGCTCAGAGTAATACATTTAAGAGGACGGGCGCACGCCAGTATTTTGCAGCGATCTATACTAGTTTTTATTTCGTAAACATTTTGGGGGTCAAGTATTTAAAAGTTTACGAGTAAAAGGAATTAGTGTGAGTTGGGAATTGTTATTAAGCTTTCCCAAAATTTAGGAACTGTTTAAACATATTTGTAATAAACAGCAGACATTAAAAGAAGGTATTGTGATCCTTTATGTAAATCAAGCTAAACTTTGTAAATTGAAGTTTACAATATTGGGCATTAATAATACCGATATGTGCGATTATTAACAGCACTTAATCGACCGTTTACAGACAATCAAGAATTTAGTCATCATGTGTAATTAAAATATTCTATGACAAACCTTTAGAAGGGCAGTCACTACATCAAATTATCCTATTTTTACATGGGTTTAAAGGCTTGAATAAAAACGCATATTTAAGTTAGCGCATAGTTCGACGAACTGTATTAAAACCCCGTTAAATGCTGGTTATTAATAGTATGAGTGCATAATTATATATATATATATATATATATATATATATATATATATATATATATATATATATATTCAAAATATATTTGCTTCACCAGGTCCTACAAGTAACTTAATAATAGACAAAACAAATATAACGTACATAAACTACAGAACTTACAGAAATTTAAAAAAAATTTAAAAGTCAAACAGTATTGACATAATAGCAGGTATCCTTATAATAATTTAAAATATTACTATAAATGATATTCAAACCATCAACATCCGTTTTTTTAATGATGATTGAATCCTCAATGTAAATTTCGATCATTTCTAAAATAAGTCCTTTGTTTAATAATTTGTCATTTCTTGGAATTAATAGTTTTCACTTATACCCAATGTTACATCAAAGATTATAAACATTAAAATAATATGTTAAATCCAGAATATAGAATTACAAAAAAAGCTGTTAACTCAATACAAAAACTATTTCCAAAATTAAAAGATGTAACACCCCCTGTAAAGAAATCTAACGTAGTTTATAAAATTTCATGTCAAGATTGTAGTTCTTACTATATAAGGCAAACTTCACGCAATTTGGGCCTAAGAATAAATTCTCACAAAAGTGATTGCAGACTTAACAAAATTTTTTGTAGTTTAGCAGAACATTTTTCAAATTATGATCTTTCTTTCGATTTTAGAAATCCCAAAATTCTAAGAAGTGAAAAATTATTAAACAAAAGACTTATTTTAGAAATGATATATAGAGGATTCAACTATCAATAAAAAAAACGGATGTTGATAGTTTGAATACCATTTGTAGTAATATTTTAAATTATTATAAGAATACAGTTAAAACTAATACTAGATAATACATTTATTTACATAAACATATATTTATAGAGTGTATGTTTGTGTTTCTGGTTTAAAATTCATGTTACATATATTCTAGTTACCCGTTTGACTTTTAAAATTTATAATTAATTTCTGTAAGTTCTTTAGTTTATGTATATTATATTAGTTTTGCCTATTATAAAGTTATTAGGTCCTGACGAAGCAAATATATTTTGCGAAAGCTCGGCAAAAAGATTGATTAGAAGATAAGACCGCTTTACCCGAAACACTTACATAATTTATTAATATAATTGTCAGACACACACACGCACGCGCGCGCCCACGCGTACGCGCACACACACACACGCATACGCACGCGCATGCAACCACCCACCCACTATTTCAGATATTTCAATGATGGGAGTTTGATTACCTTCAGAGATGTCATTGTGAGTATTGTAAATTTCAGTTCAGGCATTAAGGATAGTCATTCTCCATTACCTGTTATGATAGGCTGGAATATAGGTAGTACGGACCTTCATGTATAAGAATTGCTTTTTTTGTGTGTTGCTTTATGTAAGCTAGATGAGTAAATATTTTTGCAAGGTTTGGTTAATAGAATTAGTTTGTTGTTTAAATCATGGTAAACCTCCCTACAGTTTTATTGTTAAGACTTTATTAAAGTGATTCAATTTAAAGTTTTAGGAAAACCAATAATATATCCTAAAGTTTCATTGTTTTCTTTGATGTGTGAAATGACACAAATAATTACACCGTTCAAAAATAATCAAACTTTTGAGATCTTGACTAAATGATTGATCTGAAAATTATTTATTTTTAGTCAGATCGATTACAAAATTTAATTACTTTGCATTCGCTAAGAGTTATTGAGTCTACACAATACTGATCACGATTTATTTATTAAGTAAAAGTTACAGATTTAAGTCTCAACGCGTCATTCATACTTGCGAACGTTTGAATACATATTAATGATAAAAATTAAAATAATATTTGAGAAAATATATGATTCATAAAAGACGCACTGATGGTTACGTTTTTCAATTTTTAAGATATAGTTGATGTTTTTGTGGCTAAAAATTGTTAAACTGAACTATTATTTTTCCAAATTGGGTGATATTTATTTATTTTAGAATTTTTATGACTGGTATCAATAGTGTTTCGTATTTATACGAGGGTAAATTAGAATGTATCCGATGACCTATTGAGCTTTGGATACGTTATCTTTAATGTTAATTGAATTGAGGTGTATTAAGGCTATTGAGATGAAATTTAACGTGCTCTTTTAAAGTGAAAGGGTGTTGAATGGAGCATGATTTTGTCGAGTCGGTTAGAATTCTATCTTCCACAGTCCGGTAAGATAAACTTAACAACTCGCCTAGACTATTTATTTCAGAAAAATTTTATATTGTGACTATTCCTTACACTGAACGTTGTTGTTTGTTGTATTATTGTAAGTATAAGGTGTTTGCACCTAAATTTCAACGATTTTACGTCTTATATAGAACTCGCCCTTTGGTAAGCCTTCACGACGTCTGATGCGGTTCGATCGTATTGTAACAGTGTGCATGCGTGCGTACGTACGCTCGTGCGTGTTTATTTATATTTAAAGATAATAGTTCTATCAAGCTTAGAAAAGGCGATGGCGGCTGGGGAGAATGACCATGACTGCCTGGATGTATCGGTTGTGAAGACGAGTGTAAAGGGTGGTCTCACCTCAAATGTGCCAATGCTGGTAAACCAGTATACGGTAATTTTTAATTACTATAAAAAATTCTACAGTGAAAGTAAGATAAGAAGTGAAGCAGCTGAAACGAATTACACAGAACTGCCCAATGAAATTGACACAATAAAAGAAATTCTACCTACTTCAAAACAAAGGACATATGCAAATGAAAATAATGGAATTACAAACAGGCAATAAAAGTATGCAACTACACGACGAAAGCAATAATCATAGAGGTACAAAAGGAACGAAACGGCAACAGAACTACGGGATGTTATAAAAAAGGAATTTATGCCGGTTGAGCTAGGGATATGTGAAATGAAAATAAGATCAAAAAGGTAAAGCAGTAACAGCAGTTTTTTTTAAGGACTGTTTAATTTTATTTTCAGAAAAGTTACTTACTGAAATGTAGTTGCTCCAGCGTAAAATGTTATGAGCAGCAGTGAAAGAATGATTTGTAGGTGAAAATGAGTAGAAGTAAAGAAAGATGCAAAACCATTAACAATTCCTGACGGATCAGCTAAAATTGAACCGTTCATGCACATTTGAGCAGGTATTCTAGAGCTACGTTCTTTAGACTGGATCTATTGCCAGAGTGATTTAGAATCAGAAGAAAATGGGTCCTCTACATCTTGTATTTGGGACTTGATTAAAAGGCGTAAACGCTTAAATTCCTCATGGTAGAATTCACAATAAAAAAAAATTAATTTACGGAGGTATTTTGCCTTGAGTCTGATGTAAATAATTTCTTAAAAAACCATTTAAGATATTTACGGTTAGATGATTTAGTGCTCATTCAAAATTGAAGTCAATCATTAACATAACAGGAAATATTAAAATCGCCTACCATCATTAACTTATTGCCATAGAGATTTAATTGATCAAAAAATGATTTAAGATCATTCACACGCAAATCAGGAGGAATATGCATAACATACACAAACAACAAATATTTTACAGTATCTAATTTACATTCCAGTATGTCAATCAAGATGCGCCTATTCAGTTATAAAATGAAGAGATATTGTATTTACTTAACTTTAACCTTAATCAAGAAGTTGATCTTTCTGCATCATCAGATGCTCTGATTAAAATAAAAAATTTTATATGGCGACTATTAAAAAATCATAGCTTTTTCAATTTTCCAGTTATTGCGACAAAAATGAAATAAAATGAATTCCTCTTCCTCCCGCACAGTTTCACCACCTTCAGAAATCATTAGTGTGTTACTGCGGAAGAAAGAAAATCATGTAAAAATATTTATCTATATGAAGAATTATGTACAGTGCATCCCATTTTGGTTGAGACAGCCAGATATCTCGGTTGTTGTTGAAGATAGAACCATGCGGTTTTCGCGATCCTGTGCCACTTTTTTGTGAAACTCAAGATGTCCTGAACGGATTTTTCCTAACTTCTTTCGTTCATAAGTTACAGGGCGTTTTTGAAAATTCACACTTTTTGGACCCCCTCATATCTCCGAAGTTTCTCAGCGATAATGTCAAATTGAAAACTTATCCCATAGAGAATTTTATGTATAATTCAGTGGCGCACTCAATTTTATTTTCGAGGTATGGTTATGGAGATACGACTCAAACTTATGATTTTTTCAATGGAACACCCTGTATTTTATCACCTCATTAAATTCCTTATTTTTTTCCTTCAAAATGATATATAATACATAAACATAAATTCTTCAAAAATACTATAGATTTTCATAGATTTTCCCTAACACGCAATTGACACAATTTCTTAATACGTCTTAATGCATTTAAAATTATGAAAGGACGATTTTGTAAATTCTGGAAAACTGTCTCTGTTGTTCTTCTTCAATATTATTGTGCCTCTTACCGTATATTTTATTTTTAAAAAAACCCCACAAATAAAGTCGAACACTGACAAATCAGGTGACTTTGCAGGCCACCTAATGGGTCCATTTGTTCCAATCCAATGGTCCTGGAAAGTTTCTTATAAAAACGGCACAATCAACCTCGAATTGTGGGCACCGGCACCGTCTTGTTGGAAGTAACTGGCATTAAGATAGGCGAGGGGAACATTCTCAATGAATTCTGGTATTACTTCTTCTAAAATTGTCAAGTACCTATTCGCGTTGAGAGCTCCTTCAAAAATGCGGTATTTTATTGATGTCCCCAATAAGAAACAGGCTACATTAAAACCAAATCGACTGCTCAAAAATTAGGTGTTGGTTTTCATCATACCAGTGCCTTGTATTTTGCCTATTAAATAAACCGACACTGCTTATATGGGCTTCGTCTGACCATATGACTATACTCGCAAAATTATTGTCCTTCGAGTTTGGTTCAAAAACCAATTACAGAAATTCACACACCTCGCTGCATCACCAGGGTATAAATGCTGGATAATATTCACTTTGTAGGGTTTCAATTTGTGTTTTTTTGAAATCCTTTGTACCCGTGATCGGGAAACGCCAGTGTCATTTTCTAACTTCGTACAAGAAGTCTGAGGAGAGACACAGACGCTGGTTAAGACATTTATTTCGTCCACTTCATTATTTTCCTTGTTATACGTCTTGGGTCGGGGTTTAGAATACGCACCATAATTTAGTAGATTATTCTCTAGTCGAAATATCGTTGCTCGACTAAGTTGACGCCTCTCTGGATATCTAACGTTTTAAAAACAATATGTCATATAATGTCTTATTGTAAATTACTAGTTTACCTGTTTACATATAATTCTAATGCTTCGTCAACATTTTCATGGTATTGATTGAAACATTGTGTGATATCATACTTTTCGTTGTTCTGAAAAAATCTTTCGGCCATTATAAAATTTCACAAATTAACAAAATCGCCAAACACAAACACAATAAAACGCACCAAAATTTATCATCATGACAGCAGATGTGTTGATTTCTCCACAGTCACTTGATACAACAATGCTCCAAAAGTCAACACCAGTGTTTGTAGCATCCATGACCTACTAAACTCACAAATAATAATCCCTATAGTGAAACTTTCAAATCCATGCACTCTATTAAAATTCAATGTTTTAGTAATTTTGGAGCATTTTTTAAACCTTCATGTTCATATATTATATATCATTTCGAAGGAAAAAAAAAGTAATTTAATGAGATAATAAAATACAGGGTGTTGCATTGAAAACATCATAAGTCTTATCTCCATAACGATACCCCGAAAAAAAAAATTGAGTGCGCCCCTGGATTCTACGTAAAATTCTCTATGGAACAAGTTTTCAATTTGACATTATCGCTGAGAAACTTCTTAGATATTGAGGGGATCCAAAAAGTGGGATGCATTGTACACTAATTGCGCAATAATGTATATAGTTTCATTATTGTCTCAGTATCATGTTGAGTGAGTTTTTTTTTATGATTGTGGACCTGAACAGGCTAAATTTGGCCTATCGTGCTAAAGCGCTCAGGAACATTTAGGAGGATGGACAGAGGGATAATGAATTGCCAAGAGATGCCTATGAACAGCTACCCTAAATTTTCTCATATCATAAGTGAGAGGAAAACAGGAAATAGGGAGCTCATTAAAGAGTTTAGAAGCCGTGTAGAAAAATTTGGATTGCGCCCGTTTGGTACGATAAGTGGAGATTTGTACTGCATACTGATGATGTGAATGAGCGAACCGAGTGTTTCTCGCAAAGATAGCCCGGGGATGGTATCAAAGAATATAATTCAGCAGCACAATAGCACTAACCCAGAGGTGAGAATTATATTCCAGATGAGGTCGAATTTGGGCGTTATACAGCAGAAGGAGTTGTCGAGAGGTAAAGTACTGCTTAGATCTGTACAAAAAGCCTATTTTACGAGCAGTAACTGACAGAAGATGGTCAACCCATCAGAGATTTGAAGATACAGTCATACCCAACAGAGTTTGATGAAGGAAACTGAAATGTTGTATATCTGACTAAAAAGTTGCTATTAAAATGCGCTTACACATTTAATAATTTGCGTCAGACCGACTCACAAAACCTTTGCACCATCTATTATTTGACTCAATTTAAACAGGTACTTATGTCAAATTTAAATGCAATCGCTTATCAAGTTTTTCAGTTGTGAATATAAAATACATTCCAATCCTCTTCTTGCTTCGTAGCTACCCCACCGACACCAAAAATCACTCTGGTTACAACGACAGCTCGACATCCTAATAGATTTTTAAGAAAACGGAATCAATCACATGCACTGATGGTTTTGCGGGATATCCCAAGAACGGCTTAAGATACGGTTTTTCTTTTATGAAACGAAAGATGGAGTGAACAAAATTTCCATGGCACGCTTCGCTTTTGATATTCGAGGCGATTTTGAAAATTTGGTTTCTTCAAAATAACCCAAATTTACCTTTTTTTAAATGCAACACCCTGTATATTTTTTCAGAATTTGATTCCATTTGTCCCCATGTTTCCATAAATATATAAAACGCTATAATTCTTTTTAACATTAAGCTCAAAATTTACGTTATTACAAACTTAAATTTTTTAATAGTTGGCTGGGGCGTAATCTGAAGTAAGAAAATAATACGGCTGTCACATTTTAGAAGTTTGTCAGTTTATGTATGTTATTCTGATTATTTGCTTTAATTTACCAATATTTATAACTTAATTGTTGGAAATTCATTAGTTGGTAATTATGGCAGTTAATACAACATTTGGAAACGTAGAAAAATGACATGCTTGTTTGTTACATAAATTATAACGAAAATGCAGACGAAGCATTTGGAAATGTATTTTCACAGGTAACTTTGATTGACAATTTAAAAAAATATATATTTCACAGATATCCAGAGCAGCGACAGCCAGAAAAAAGAATATTTTCATGCAGAACGCCGTAGACAATTTTGTAAGTGATATTTACAAAATGTGAACAGAGATGTTCATTTTGAAAGATTTGCTATTTGGTCTGACGAGGTGTACTTTAGCAGCGCTGGTATTTTTAATCGCCAAAATATTAGATTTTAACCAGAGAATAACCTACAAGCATTCTTCCTACGAGAACACCAAAGAAGGTTTGGCTTTAAAATATCTTGTTTCATGTTGGGTAGTAAAATTGTACATCAAGCTTTTTACGGAGGCCTTGCTGCCAACAGATATTTAGAAATTTTGGAAAATAGTGAACCCGAAATAGAAAGTGATGTGCCATTAGCACATCAATCATATTTACAACAAGACGGTGCTACTGCCCACAACGCTGAAATTGTTATAAACTATCTAGATAACAACTTTCCATGCCGCTGGACAGGTACCAGTAAAATGGCCACCTGAATCACCAGATTTGTCAGTTCTAGATTTGTTTCTGTGACGATAGCTTAAGAATAAAATTTATAGAATCCAATATCAAACACTCTCGGATCTACGCAACGCCGTTGACAGGACTTTTATGGAACTACAGTTGAGGTCTGTTATTTTAAATGCAATAAAGTGGATCAGAACAATATGTGAAACTTGTTTAAGGGTCAATGGCAATCAATTTGAATATTTTTTATAAGCTAGTTTTATAATGTTTTATTGCTACGTTATTCTATAAAATTTAAAAAAAAATTTATTATTTCCAACCTGGCGAACTGTGTTTTGAGTTTAAATGTTGAAAAGAACTATCAAGTTTTATATATTTTTGGAAAGCAAATGGATTAAATTGCGAAACAATGTCCAGGTTGTCCCATTTAAAAAAAAGTAAGTTTTGGTTATTTTGAAGAAACCGCAATAATTGTAGAAAAGTTACGTACGCCACTTGATTCTACGTAAAAATATCTATCAGTACCAGTTCTCATTTAGTTCTATTACTTGCTAACATAGAGACCAGGGGGTCCCAAAATGACAATTTTTCAAAATCACTCTGTAGATCACAAACGCAGAGTACCATGGAAAATGTGTTTAGTTCATCTTTCGTTTCATAAAAAAGTAACACAGGAACGCGATAACCGCAATTTCCTATCACAAGCCGTTCCTGAGGTACCCCGCAAAACCATCTAAATTGGGACACACGGTATATAACGTGTATTATTGATGTAGCTTTTCACTATTAGGTTTATGTTCCATTTTAATTATCTTATTTCCGTTTGCAACAAAAAAGTGCTTTAATAATCTTCAAACTAAAAGTATTTAATCCCTGTGGATTTCACTTGCAATAAGTAGCAAATAAAAGTAAAAACCTTCTAAAAAAATGTATTCTATCTTTTATAACCATTTTTCCAGTTTATGACTAAGCACTGGAAACTTTTATAGAAATGTATCAAATGTAAGCTCAAACCTACCTTTAATAAATTAAATATTCAATATTTAGCGATATGTTTTGTTTATTTGTATTTTCTAGAATACTATTAAGATTTCATTTTCATAATGCATAAATATCTCTAGAAAATTTTGTTGGCATAACAATTTTCTCATGTAATTTCAATAACTCTATAAATTTAGCTATTTCCATTTCGTTAGACACTTTCTATTATAGAACGATGTAAAAAATGCTCCAATAACAAAAGTTTAATTTGTTTTCCATTCAATTTTTTTTTTATTTTGATGTGATTGGTTTTGAGAAGAAATGAATCTAACTTTGCCTGTTCCATTTAATATTAATTAAAATTTGAACATTTCTTCGGTTAGAAATTTTATTGCACTTACCCTTACGAACACTAAGCTATTTAGATGGTCACTCACCTAGAACAAAAAAGTATTATTAAATTCTAAAATTATTAGTAAATAGTAATAATTATGTGTTATTATTGATACAAAATGATTAAAAGTATGCAATAAAATTATAAAACACAAAATCTCGCTTTGTGGCAAATGACAATATAAATGTCAATTTTCATTCACATTTATATTACATATTTAAAAAAAATCAAACTTTGAAAGAATTGTATTTAAGTTAATAACATGACATAAGTAAATATACGGTTAACATAATTCTATATATAATAAATCACGATGTTATTGTGTAGTTGAACAAACTAGTACTTTGTAAATGACAAATTATATCTCTATTGTTAGTATTTTCTTACCCTTGAGAACCTACACTTATAGTCTAGTTGCTAATAATGTGCAGAGGCGTTTTATCGTTCTCATTTTTTTTTTGCATATTGAACATGCATGTATATGCATATTAAGAGCTTACAGGTACGTTGCAAATCACCGTGCTCGATTTTAAATCTAAAATTCTGTTTCCTTCGAAATATCCATATCAAATATTTTTTTTATTGGTTTTTTTACCTATTTAAAGCACGCCTTAGCGTGTTTAAATCGAACTTTCAAAAACGCGCGTTTTTTAAAGTTACCATGGCAACATCAACAACTCAAGAAACGTGAAGTCTAAATGACAAGTTAGTTAGATATATTAATTTTTATTTCCATATTTTACATTATTAGTTCTTATTTCGTTTTTTGTAGTAATAATACTAGTATTTATGATTTCAAGGTGCACTCTATTTCGAGCACTCCGGCTGCGCCATGGTGCTCGAAAAATCGCGCGTGTTTTAAAAACCTTTTTATCCACGTATACTTTAATATACTATTTTTTTAGATTTTTGAATAAGGATTTTTCAACCTGTAAAATACCAAGAATTGAATATCGTTGTAACATTACTTTTAAATCGAAAAGGTATTACGTTAACAACAAGAAAATCAAACTAAACGTTTCTTTCAGAAATACAGCTAATTAAAACCATCAATCGGCTATCTATTCTATGCATTTAAGGATAATTATGCAACCTCTTTTAATACTTTCAAAACCAAAATAGGCAACATTGTAAAAACAACAACAATTATTTATGTCAGATGGATGTTTAAAATTTCGTCAAACAGAGGTGAATATGCTAGCTTAAAAAATTCTAAAGCCGCCCGCTTCTACAAAAATATCGATAATACATTTTTAAATTTATTTGATTAATTTTTAATGCACGTTTGCTTCATATTATAATATTTTATAAAGAAAAGTTATATGAAATTAAATTATCTTTAAAAAATACGCCTTCGCATTTTTTACAAAATTAATCGTGATTCAAATATTGAAAAAATTGAACCATACTTCAAATCCACCTTAGGGATTTTTGCATAGAAGATAATTAACCGATATGTTTAAGATCTACATCTAGGAATTTATATATCTTGGAAATAAATAGCTGTTTCACAAATATTTGATAAAATCAAAACTGCCGCTAATAAACCACCGCCGCTGGATTTCTCACAAAATCTAACCAGTACGTACGTATTATGGTTCTGTAGTTATAGTGAATACATCCACACCTCCAAACACGCACACACAAGACGCACCCAAGCACGCACGCGCGCACGCATGCGCACGCACACGAGCACCCCCACACGCTCGCACGCACACAAACACGCACATCATGGGCCGATCTTGGCGCAATTTAACCAAACGTTCCAAATTAACCTAATAAGCAGATTTAAGGTTCGTCAAAAAGAGTCTATTGCATAATCTTCTATACCTATGTATGTATATATAGGTTTCAAGGTATAAATGGTCATTACACAAATACACTATACTTTTTTACTGATCCACGCGAAGAAGGAAGATAATTTGTTTCGATAATTTTGTTTACGTTTTGATTGATGTGTGATATACACTAGTTACCTGTCCAATTGAAACGTCAGAACATCTGACAATTGTTGTCAAACTACTGAAAGTCGTGAAATATTTTCAAGACTATAGCAAATAACGAGAGATAACTAAATAAATCAATATTCAATAGTATATATTTTATTTTGTTTCAGGGTTTAATTTGCTTTGGAATTATCTTAGTGAATACCACGCGAGATTTTACTTCCAGTTAATAATTTTTCGCCTTCTCTCTTCGCCCTTCCTTTTTTTTAGATAATTCGACTCAAAGATTGAGTTGAGAAAAATCACTCGAGCTGCGCTCTCGTGATTTTTTCAACTCAATATTTTCGTTGAATTATCAAAAGAGAAGTGTTAAAAGATAAATAGAAAAATTATCGCTCAGGTAAAACCTCTTGTGTTATTATAATTATGGTAAATTCTACTAATACTTTTACTTCAACTTTTCCTTTACTGTTGTTGTGTTCGAAAAATAACCTATACGATTCACATTGAGATTACATGGGCACCTTTAGTCGACACTTACTTACTGTAAATGTAAACACCATATACCTGCTAACTGTACACTTTCATATCCCTCATTGAATACATCGAAATATGTTAGTCTACAATTAGAATCATTTCACCGGGTTTTCGAAGTAATCAATTTATGATAACTAATTATATACATCAATCTACTGCTTGGTTGCACAAATGGAAATGTGTAGCTATTGTACTGAACATAGCGACTTCAATTGGACTATTTAGTTATATCAGTTGTATGGTTATTTACAATACTGAGAGTTGATTAAATGGACTATGTCCAGCCTCAAAATTTACTTACTTGTATACTCTCTAATTTATATACGTGTGTAAATTGCATATAATAATTGTTAACCTACTCGAGGTAAACTTTTTATTTTTGTATTTAATAAAATTAATAATAATTTTTAAATACTGTTAACCTTTGTTTACTTATTTGATCCGTCAACTTAGATTCACAATATACATCAGTGACTCTTGTGTCTCAACGTCAGTTAGAATTATGTATAGAGAACTTTAACGATTTTTTTTTATTTGTATTTATCTATCACTTATTGCAAAGACTTTGTGCCATCAGCATTTATTTTTCTTTAGTAGTAACTTTAAATACAGTTTCACACAAAGATCGGTCTGTTTAAGGTAAAAGTACTAGTATTTTACATAGCACAAATACCCCTTGAGTTCAAAGGTGTACGGTTCTTTTGGTTTTACTCATAATTATTGCGTTGAGTTAACAAATAGTCACGTTTACAGATAACTAATTACGTTTACGTGTTATTACTTTCTGCAGAATTAAAATTGTGGTTAACTGAAGCTTACATTACATTGTGCCTTACTGAACAAAACAATAATTTGAGTAACTTAAAATATGATTTCTTATTTTTTATATGTTTATTAAATAAACGAATTTTTAATTATTGAATACTTGATTTCTTGTTTTGATTTATCTGTTTTTTATTTATGAGCTAATTAAATTTGTCTCTTTTAGTTCTCTGCTCTCTTAGCCCCCTTTTTTTAATTTCAGGCTGGTATCTTAGAAAATTCATAGGGCCTACTATTAAAAAGGCTTACTCCCATTTTTCTGAACCGTTTAAGAAATAAATTTGAAATTTGCTACATAAAAATTATACTAAAAATAGTATGTTTTGGTGAATTTGTCATATCAGTAAAGTCCAATATGGCGGCTGGGCGCCATATTGAATTTTTCTAAATGGAAATAGGTATTGTGCGGTATATCAAATGAAAGCCCTTAACGAATACTAACTAATTCCCAAGTTTCACTTTTTTAATATTGCCAAAAACAAAATGGCGGCGGATTAAAGTTTAAACGCTCGGTCCATGATTTTCTTGAATTTTTTAAAATAAAGAAAAAAGAAAATCTTTATTTTAAATTTATTATTATTAATATTAACTATTATTATAAGGCGAATTCGAACATAAAAATAATATAATAATAAAACACTAGAAATAGTAGGCATCGAAATTAATTTTCACATTTTTTTTTAAGAGAAGTCAATATTTGTTTCAATCACTCGAGGGAAAATTTCAAAAGTTCTAACCACAAATGTCACAAAACAAAGGTTTGATGCAAAACCTGTATTAAACGAAAAAAGACATTTATGGACACTGATCTACTTTTTAATTTATGAGGTGTTCAAAGTAATTACCCTCTACTAATAGACAATGGTAAAGTCTAGCATTAATTTCTGCTCGTACATTACGGAACATATCCAAGTTAATATTTTGGCAAATGTTGGTAATTCTTTCTCGTAATTCCGCGATCGATTCGACTTCTGTGGAATACACCTTTTGTTTTAGATAACCCCATAAGAAAAAGTCTAATGGTGATAAGTCGGGGACCTCGGCGTCCTATCCAGCGAACGTGGTACACTTGATCTAGATATTCCCTTACTGGTCTGCAATAGTGGACAGGAGCACCACCTTGTTGAAAAACTACATCCATTTCAAATTCATGAGGGTTATCTTCTGCTATTTGAACAATCATTGGGTCGATCGTAGTTTCTAGTATATTTAAATAGATCTGTCCTGTTAGATTTTCGTCAATAAACAAGGGGCCTACACTGTGGTTTCCCAGTATTCCAGCCCAAACGTTTATTTTTTGGCAGTATTGGGTGCGAGTTTACCGGAATACATGCGGATTCGTATCACTCCAATACCGAACGTTCTGTCTATGAACATTTCCATTCAAGAAAAAAGTACACTCGTCACTAAAACAAATATTCTGCAGGTAATATTTCGCAAAATTGTGCTCTTCTATCGGGATCATCTTCGGTCAATTGATGCAACATTTGAATTTTATAAGGATGGAATTTATTTTTTCTCAATACCCTTTTCACTGTCGCTGAAGGTACACTAGAAGTTTCCGCAAGAGTTCGCGTAGATGTAGTGGGATTTACAACCATTTCGGCAATTATGTCAACTTGTGTGTCTTCAGGAATGCGCACATGGCCAGGAGGTTATTCATTATTTAGAGTCAGTCCTATAAAATTTATTTACCAATTCTCGCAAATACTTCCTACAGATAGGGCGATTAGGAAACCGTTCATTAAATGCTCTGACTGCTTCATGATAATTTCGACTTGCACCATAAACGAGAATAGCCTCTCCTTTTTCTTGCATAGTCCGAAAATTAACCATTTTCACTTTTCTGATTTGGCAAAAGCAGATTACAGGAACAAAAATATTTTTTTCACTAAACGTCGAGCGCCTAACCTACAAACTTACAGTTTTTCTTTTTCTCATGTGTTTTATGTTTTTTTTAAATTTTTTTGATTTATTAATAAAATACAGCCGCTGGCCGTTGTTAGTAGAACACCCGGTATACTTACGATAAGCTTTAAGGTGTTTTAATGTTGGTACATTTTTTCGTGTATTGGTCAGAATTTCCAATTAAAGAAAAAACCATTTGTATTTGTCAATAAAGTATTTTATGCTTGGCAAGTTCTACTAACAAACTTTTATATTTGCAATGAGCATTTAATTGAAAATGTAAAGGTATTAAATTTTAAGTGCAATTTCGTGTATAATAATTTATAAGCTAAACTAGTTGAAATGGAATGCTTTTTAGAATATCACGTGCACATAAAACTACTCGTATTAAGTACGCATTTGAATAAGCGAATGAATTATGAAAAGTATGCATAAATTCAAGATTTTATATATTCATTCACGATATATTATTAAGAAATCATATATATATATATATATATATATATATATATATATATATATATATATATATATATATATATATATATATATAATATATATATATATATATATATATATATATATATATATATATATATATATACAGGGTGAGTCATTAGTGCGCCGTCGGAAGATCCTGGCTTTATTATTAAAAATAGAAAAATGTTATAGCGCCGATCTATATCAGACTTAGATGTGCATCGAATAAAAATAGTTTCATCCCTATCGGGTGTTCCATAATTGCAGGACCGGACTCAGCTTTGTTTTGTTAAATGGAACCCTATATTTATTTAATTTTATTATTATTTATCTTGTTCAATGCTAAAAACGGTACTTCGTTTTTAAATTTATATTGTGGCGTTGCCAAGTTAGAGCATTTTTTTTTAAAAAGTGAAAATTTATACCTTTACTTAAATTGTTCTGAAGACTTTAATATTAACAGTAGAACTGTAAGGTTTGGCAGACGGGCAAACAAGACCTTGCTCTATCTTTTGAACTTCATACTTCCTGA
The DNA here is from genome assembly GCA_036346205.1 of Vesta saturnalis. Lineage (NCBI taxonomy): Eukaryota > Metazoa > Arthropoda > Insecta > Coleoptera > Lampyridae > Vesta > Vesta saturnalis. Next base: position 1,800,638 of record JARFJB010001998.1, read on the forward strand.
TTATACTATACTGGGTGTTTACAAAATATGGTCAATTTTTGCAAATTTGAAATGACCACAACTTTTGTTTCTTAAATGGAACCCTCTATTTTATCATGTCATCGTGTGCTGTTTTAATTCTCTTACTTTTTATTAAGCATGTAATATACCTAACGTTACGCGATGCACATCTAAGTCTGATATAGATCGGCGCTATAACATTTTTTAATTTTAATAATAAAGCCAGGATCTTCCGACGGCGCACTAATGACTCACCATGTATATATATATATATATATATATATATATATATAATATATATATATAAAATTATTATTTTCAGAACCTGAGGTTGCAGTCAATCTTATTGAAGCTTATTTATTTAAAAAAGAGAAACACTCTTTGACATTTATCTAGCTTTCGGAATTTTTATTTATTCCATCTTCAGGATAATCTGCAATATTCAGTATTAAAATGTTACAATTAATTATTAAATTACTACTTACTATCGTGAGATTAAAATAAACTCTACTAATACATAATAAAAACACCATACAAACATTTGTCATCAATATAAAAAACTATCTTAAACTGTTCAAGAATTAGCCTGCTATTCGTGATACATTTATGCACTGACTGAAAAATACTCTCATTTCGAATAAAATGATATGATTACATATAAACAGTTTTATGCGTTACACTATCAACATTTTGTTATATCTAAACTATGATGCGGTTTATTTCTTTAAACGTTTTATAGAAATGGATAATACTAATTATAATATTAACTAACAATTGTCCTTATTACATTTATAAATACAAACAATCATACAACAGAGATTTAAACAACCTATTGTTCTAATGATAATACATAACTGTATGGAACATTCGTTTTTGATAATTGTTGGCCCGTTTCAAAATTTTTGTATTATTGAAATCCATCACATGTTTTCATTAAGAACATGTTCCGATAGGGCACAAAATGGATTTTTCTATGTATGTCGCTTTTATGTAATGTTATTCTACCTAATAGATTTCTACCCGTTTGGCCAATATAAACTTTCATACAATTACTACATTTGATAGAGTACACAACATTATAGGATTCCATAATGGTAAGTGGAGACTTTAATTTAGTGTGCAAGTTAGCCCCTGTTTTTATATTTCTAATAGCTATTTTTATGTTTTCCAATCCTTTAAAAATGTTAATAAGCTTGGGTGTAAGAGACGGAATGAAAGGTAGCGAACCAATCGTAATTTTAGTGTTTTGGGAAACCTGTTGGTTTTTTATTGGCATATCATTCTCTACCCTCTCTGCAACGTTATTCGTGGGACTACTAAACAGTAATTTATTGACAAACTTCGCTGGATATGAATTCTCTAGTAAAATACTTTTTAACTGTAGTAAATCCTTCCGTTGAAATGTCGGATGAGATAACTTTAGAATCCGATTTTTTAATGCCAGTACTGGATTGATTTTTATCCTAGTCGGATGTTGCGAGAAATAACTTATAAACCTATTACTACTCGTGGGTTTACGATACCATTCACACCTTAATTGGTTAATATGATCACGATGTATCATCATATCTAGAAACGGTATTTTGTTATCAGTCTCCTTTTCTACTGTGAATTGAATATTAGGGTCAAAGCAATTAAAAATCCCTTTCACCAATTCTACTTTATCTTCAGGTAACGCCAAAATCAAATCGTCAACATAGCGTTTGACAAAAGGAACCTGAAACTGTATCTTGCCCAAACATTCACTCACCAGGTCATCCAATACAAAGTTACAAAGAATAGGTGAAATGGGAGAACCCATTGGAGTGCCAAATACCTGTTTATAATGACACTCTTCAAATTTGAAAGTGTTGGAATCAAAGATAAACCTTAGAATTACAACAAATCTCTCTAAGGTTAAACTACAATTTTCGCAATATCATCCCAATGTCTAGTAATACTTTGAAGGATCACATATAACGGCAGGTTAGTAAACAAGGAGTCTACATCGAAGCTCACCAATATATAGCCCACCGGTAGTTGGTAGTCATTGATAAATTTACTAAAACTGAATGAGTCTTTAATACTGAATTGATTTTCCGAATTGTATGATTTGGTAAGAATTGCATTTAAAATTTTGCTAATTTCCCATTAGGTGCATTAACTGACGTCTCTTACACCCAAGCCTATTAACATTTTTAAAGGATTGGAAAACATAAAAATAGCTAGTAGTATAAAGTGTGATATATCGCTGAATTCAGAATCAAGGAGAGAACTTAAATATGGCAAAAATAATTTTTTCGTGTATTTAAAAAAATAAAGTTGATGATGGTTGCTAGCAAACGAAACGTTGTATCAAAAATTGAATAACAGCATTAAGTAGAGCTAGAAAAGTGGCAATGAAAATGTGCTCTTCTTTTCTTGATAGCTCTTCAAATAAGGTCAGAAAAAAATAAAAACGAAAATCAGAAAATTCAATTTTTTTCAAATATCTCAAAAACTAAAAGAGATATTCGAGTTCTACAAAGACCATAAATACATCCTCTCAAATGTGTAACTTTTGTTCCATTTAACCGACCTTCCATCTCTTACCGTTTCCGAGATCCCCATAGTGGGCATCCTTATCTTGGACACGGTGTATATACTATATGCACAGGGTGTATTTTGAAATCACCAACAAACGAAAACGGGAGATTCTATGATTCAAAATAAGACAAAAATGATCATAAACGCTTTTCAGAAAATACTTCCTAACCGAGTTACAGGTTGATTAAAAAATACTTTTTTTAAGGTTTTTTTAAGATTCCTCAAAAACTACAAGAGATATTACACTGAGATTTGGTACACCTAAATGTCTAATTAAATACAATTAATCAGGTGAGTTTGAGTCAACTGACTCCATCCAGTGGCGTAGAATATTTTAAGTTAATCGGTTTAAGTAAAAAAAACGCACGCCCCTGGTTTTTTTAAAGAAATATTTTTTTGATAGATTCAACATTTAATTCTGCAAATAAAATCATACTTAGTATTTTTCGATTCGGCACCCCGTTTTTGAAACATTTTGCATTAACATAAACGAGCACATTATTCAATAAAAATCAAAATTTGTTTTATTTCACAAAAAAATAAGGCAGTTAACTATTAGGTACAATATTAAAGAGATATTGAAGGAATCAAAAACAAAATAATAATTATTTTTATACATATTGTTCAAAATGTCCTCTTCCCTTTTGAATACAAACTTCTTAGCAAATGAAACCTAACACGCTGAAAAAGTTGTGGCATAGCCCTAATCTCATCGCATCCCATCTGTACGCGATTCCCAAGTTGCTCTAGATTATTAATTTGAACAGAATAGACACGAGTTTTCAGATACCCCCACACAAAAAATCCAATGGGTTTAAATCTGGCGATTGTGCCGGCCACGGTACTTCACTTCCTCGTCCAATCCAGCGTCCAGGGAACCATGCATTTAAAAATTCTCTGAGGTTTCGTGCAGAATGTGGTGGTGCACCATCATACATGAAATACTTGTTCATTCAAACAATTCTGGCAAATCTTCTCTCAAAAAATTTAAATAGAATTCGCCAGTAAGTCTTTGAGGAAAACGGATAGGTCCGATTAGGTGATCGTCTAGTATACCTATCCAAATATTTTCGCTAAATCTATGTTGGTGAGCTGATTTTCATCTAACCATTTGTGGGAATTATGCAAGTTTATTATTCCATTTCGGGAAAAAATACACTCATTAGTGGTCAATAAGTTTTTAACAAATTGTACATCTTCAGCATTTTTATTTAAAAACCATTCGCAAAAATTCATTTCGTCCGGAATTTTTCTTTCCTTTTAAACTCTGACAAGTTACGATGAACGGTTCTAAACGCAGTATGATGTGGATGTCTTCTATTTGGAAATGTTTTTTCATAATGTCGAGCAGCTGCACGAGCATTACAATCAGTATTACCATAACATAAATGCATATCGACTAGTTCTCCTTTGGAATAATTCATTTTTTCACAGTAATTAGACACAAACAATGAATTACAAAACACGCGTAAATGCAACTATTTTAGCAAACATAAGATACGTAACCGTCAAATGCAAATCAATCTCTGATTTACTTAATTTGGTTATTACTGAATAATGTAGTCGTTTATGTTAATGCAAAATATTTCAAAAACGGGGTGCCGAATCGAAAAAATACTAGTATGATTTTATTTGCAGAATTAAATGTTGAATCTATCAAAAATATATTTCTTCAAAAAAACCAGGGGCGTGCGTTTTTTTACTTAAACTGATTAACTCACAATATTCTACGCCACTGGATGGAGTCAGTTGACTCAAACTCACCTGATTAATTGTATTTAATTAGACATTTAGGTGTACCAAATCTCAGTGTAATATCTTTTGTAGTTTTTGAGGAACCTTAAAAAAAGTATCTTTTAATCAACCTGTATCTCGGTTAGGAAGCATTTTCGGAAAAGCGTTTATGATCATTTTTATCTTATTTTGAATCATAGAATCTCCAGTTTTCGTTTGTCGGTGATTTTAAAATACACCCTGTATATATATATATATATATATATATATATATATATATATATATATATATATATATATATATATAATATATATCAATTTAAAAGTCGAATAAAAACTTTCTAATCAAAGTAAATTAACTTTTAATGGACTAATATGTAGCTTATTCTTTGGGATTTATGACTAAAGTAAATAACAATTCAAGTTTTAAAGATCATGTCTTCCAAATCCCTCCTTCGACTTCAATGCATTTTGAATTCTAAGTTCAAAATTTATCATCACTCGGCGAAGCAAATCTCCATTTATTCCTGCAATTTCATTTCTAATCTGCTCCTTCAGCTCTGGAATTGTTGCGGGACGACTTGCAAAAACTTTTTGCTTTAGGTATCCCCAGAGAAAAAATCAGGGGCCGTTAAATCAGGAGATCTCGGGGCCAATTCAAATTTCCAAATCGGGAAATTATACGGCCGTCAAAAAATCTCGCAAAATTCTCATAGTGTTTCTGGCTGTGTGAGCCGTTGCTCCATCTTGCTGGAATAATATGGCGCCATTTAGTCCTCGTCTAATTAGTTCTGGGATAAGAAACGTTTGCAACATGTTTATGTAGCGTTCGGAATTAACTGTAACAGAACGGTTATTTTCATCCTCAAAAAAATAAGGACCGATAATTCCAAATGATGCTACACCGCACCAAACAACGACTTTTGGACTGTGGAAATGGTTTTGGTAAACAGTTCGTGAGGATTTTCTACTCCCCAGTATCTAAAGTTTTGCTTGTTAACAACACCGTCCAAATGAAAATTTGCTTCGTCGCTCATTAGCAAATTATGAATTTCTCCACGATGCTGATGTAAAAATTCTTCACAAAATGTCACCCTCGCTCCTTTGTCTAGATCACTGAGGTTATGCGCCATTTGATATTTATAGGGGTGAAATTTTATATCTTTATGCAGAATTCTGTGGAGACTTCCTTAGATATTCCTAGGGCAAGTGATTGCCGATTAGCCGATCTCTTAGGACTTCTTGTAAAGGCAGCTCTCACTCGTTCAATATTTTCAGGCGTACGCACCGTTCTTCGACGTCCAGGTTTTTTAATGTTTTGCACAGAGCCATTTTCACGCCAATGACGAACCCACGCCGCAATTGTAAAGCGTGTTGGTGCATCGCACCTATTATTGTTTCCAAACTGCCGTCGAAATGCACTCCGAACTTCTTCAAATGAACCAGTTCTAATGTACACTTCCACAGAAAACACACGCTCTTGAATCGAATAATTCATAATGCAAGGAAAATTGTTAAACTGGAGCAATTATATCGTTTGCGTATAACGCATATTTGACAGAAACACTTAAGTCGTTGTTTATAGACAGGCGCCTCCTTGATCTTTAAAACTTGAATTGTCATTTACTTTAGTCATAAATCCCACAGAATAAGCTACATATTAGTCCATTAAAAAGTTAATTTACTTTTTTTAGAAAGTTTTTATTCGACTTTTAAATTGTATAGTCTAATATGGGGAACCCAGTATATATATACATATATATAGTCTAATATATATATATATATATATATATATATATATATATATATATATATAATATTGTGGTAAGTATCAATTACTACGTTCAAGAAGAAGTCGGTAAAGTTGCTAAACACGATATGCACTCAGTAATTAATATTTCTTGTAATTAAATTCTACCTATAATATACATACATACAAGGTTCCGTTTAATATTTATGTAAAATTATAATACGAAAATTATAATAGTGTTTATATTACATGCAAAATGTGTGGAATTTTCGATCAATTCAGCTTTTATTGATTAAATTTAACATTTGTCTGTTTGACAACTACTCGGTATTACAGATGGAAATCAATTCAGTGTCAGATTAATTAAATTTTTAAATGACCAGAAGACCACGTAGTACAGATAAACAATATCAATAAAACAATTCAGGAGTTATAATTTAATTAAAACATGATAGGTATTCCATTAACAGTTAAATTAAAACTGCTATAGGTTTAAATTACGAGTGGAAATTAATACAGTTATTTTTTATTGTTTACGTTTCATATATAAAAATTATATATATTATCGCCGTATTAGTACATGTATTGGCTTCATTTCAATGATCACCTACTTCCTAGATACTATCTGTAGATAAAGTAAAAGTGTATTAAGTCCAAAATATAAATTTTAACAGACTTATATTCAAATTCGTGCTCTTTTCACTAATTTATGTAACTCGACATACAGCAAGGAAGATAGCATTTTATAAACAGTTTTTAAGTCCACACAACTTTTAGAACAAAGCAGTATCATGTTTATTTTGTAATATTAAGTCCAACATAATACATACTACATCCAGAGCAAAACAATATCATAAGAAAAAATATTAAACAATCATTAAACATACGTCCGCTCAGTTAGCAGACTGAAGTGGTCTTGAGTTAACGAGTATTCTAACCTCAAATCTTTTTTTGCTCTTTAATTAACACTTTATTTAGGAAAAGTGGTGTTATTATATATTTATTTTTCCGCAAGTTTTCAGACAAATACTTAAATCACTGTGTAGACTGTAAAACTTTCAGTTCTTGAAAATAGACACCCAGGTATCAGACAGTTCGTATATATATATATATATATATATATATATATATATATATATATATATATATATATATATACCCTGTTCAAGTTGTTAGGCTGTTTCAGAATTTCAATAGATTCTCGAATTTCCCTTGTATAACAATTCCTATCATTAGCCCGAATTCTTGTGTTTTCAAATTTTATATTGTAGAAAGTGTTTAACGCATGTTGAGCAACTGCTGATTTAGTAGGATGAAGTAAATGTAAATGTCCTTTGCGTTCTGTTAACCTGGTGTTAAGCTTCTTCCAGTTTCACCAATGTAGAAATTACCACAAAAGCATTCTCCTTCATAAACACCACATATATGTAATGGTATTTGGTCAGAATTCACAAGATTTCGAATTTTATTTGTAAGCTACTTTTATATTATGCTTTTGTAATATTTCACCAATTTTATTCGTTGTGCTTGCAAGGAAAGGTAAAATGGCAATCTTATTTGAAGTTGTTGATTTATCATCCGTTTATCGGTTGAAATAACTTTTTAATTTATAGTTTCTCCATTATCTATGAAGATCTTTTCAAGATGGTTTAATTCATGTTGTAGTTTACCTGGATGACAAATATTTGTGCAACGGTCGTACAAAGTTTGCATCGTACTAAACTTTTGTGCTGGAGGATGGTGTGATGAATCATTAATGTAATGATCCGTATGAGTTGTCTTACGATATACGGAATGTGTTAGGCTTTCATTTGGTTTTCTTTCAATTGGAACATCAAGAATGGAAGACAACTGTCTTTTTCTTTTTCTATTGTAAACTTAATGTTTGTATGTTGATTATTGAAATGGTTTAGGAACACCATTAATTCTTCTTCTCCAAAAGGCCAGATAGCAAAAATATCATCAACATATCTTAGCCAAGATTTTGGTTTCTCAGGTGCATTATTTAGAGCCTGTTCTTCGAAATATTCCATAAAATAATTTGCAACCGATGGGGAAATAGGAGATCCCATAGTTACTCCATTTAATTGTTGATAATACTCACCATTAAATAAGACGAATCGTGTAATTAAACAATATTTAAATACTTTCATCTCGTCGTGGTTCAAATGTCGTTCTAAGGTGTCATTTATTGGTACTTTTGTGGATGAGGAAATAAAATGTTCTGAATACTTTATAAAGGAATTGCTCATACCAATGAAAGGTCGAAGTAGAGTATTTAGTTATTTAGATAATGCGTAGGTTGTTGAATTTATGGAGCTTACCATTGGTCGAAGTGGAGCATTTGGTTTGTGTATTTTTGGAATGTTGTCCATAGTGTACCTAAAGTCAATAATTTCAGAGATATTCTCAGTTGTTCATTACAAACCGATAAATTATTTGTTTTTGATTCGATCTTAGTTTACCGCTAGATTTTGATACGTCAAACGCTTTGACAAGCAAAGACATATACATACAAAAAGTGTCAAATATTAAAACCCCAATGATTGTTGCGAATTGGGTGTGAAAGGAGGAAGAGGACAAGTGGCGAAGATGAATTGAATAATAAACTAAATGTACAATGATATTAGCAAAACTTTAAAAAATAACAAACACCATAACTACAATATATCCTTTCATCAAGAGCTGTTGGGACCTAATTTAAAGATTAGAAGAACATTTTGCGACTGGGGGTTGGAAATGGAAAGGATATCACCTAACTTCTTCCTGAAAGTATTATTTACTGACTAATCGACCTTCACTCAATGTGTAGCCCAAATCGTCGTAATCTTCATCATTATAGAAAGCCCAAGAATTGTGAGGGCGTTGATAAGCAGAGACAATGGACTGTAAATGTTTGGAGCGCTATCATGGACAACTTTATAATTGGACCACATTTCGTTCATGGGCATCTAAATGGTGCACAATATTTGTATTTCATGCAATTTGACTTGCATCAGATTCTGCAGAACGTTCTTCCAACTCTAAGGGAAAACATGTGGATCCAGCACTACGGTGCTCCAGAACATTTTGCACTGGAAGTACGACGGTTTTTGAATCAAGAAATCAACGGTACATACAAAATATTGTATACCAGACACCTCCAACTACAGCAGATGATATAAGGCAACGTATAGTACACGCTTTTGAAACAGTTTCCACCGAAATGTTACAAGACGCAAACAGGTTCTGACAAGGCTGCGTATTTGTCCTAATCAAAGTGCGGGTCACTTTGAGAATTTATTGTCAATATTACCTACAATGGAATTACAATTTGACACCTTTTGTATTTCTGTGATTCGAAACACTTGACGTATCAAAATCTGACCAGAACGTTACATAGAATCTCTGAAACCATTGAATTTATTTATAATACATTATTGACAAAAATGGAGCGTAATTATTGAGTTATTCCAAAAATTCAATAATATACAGGATGATTATTATAAGTTTGTTATGAACGAATAAGTTTAAAAGTAAATTTATAATTAAAATTTATTATTAATTTTATTAAATATATAAAAAGTTTACCTAGAGTAGGATTTGAACCTACGACCTATACTTTGCTAGAGTACCGCGCTAACCAACTGCGCTATCAAAGTACAAGCCCCAATCTTTATGTATGTAGAACTGATGTAAATTCTAAATTTAATGAGATAACAATCAAATTACTTATAATAACGGAATGTGAGCCTGCAATATCGCAAGGATTCACACATATCAAAGCATTTTAACATACAGGATACTTCATTTGAAAAATTTGAAAATCTTCAAATTAATTGCATCGTAAAAAATACCCTGTATGATAAAATTAAAGTTTGATTATTTTGTATGTTCAATACACCACGTGGCTGCATAATTACCAAATATGCTACATTGGCTTAGTATGGTGAAACTTGTCGCGACCACTTTTTTTTACATTTTCTTCAATAACTCAACAGTGCGTCATCCAAAACAAAAAATGCAAAGATTTTGGAAAAAAGGATTTAAAGCAGATGGTGAAAGATGAAGAATGTAGGCTGTTCTGTTTAAAAAATATATTCTCGAAGGTACCCTACTTTAAAAATTCACCCTGTATAAGTCAAACTATTCTTAAAATGTGCGTTTTTCGTTACAAAACCATTTTTTGTGAAATAAAGTTTTAAACTTTTTATTATAACATAATTATTCAAGGTGTTTCATTCAAAAGTATCACACTTTGCCATCGAATAAGCCATCAAAGCCGAAATAGAATACTAAAACGTGGTTTTTTTAACACTGTTGCCAATTTTCAGATTAAATGAAATTGCATTTTTTTTAATCAGTTTGCGACTTATTTTCAAAATATAGCAGACAGAGTTCGTTATTTATGGTTAGATTTTACCTCAAATTAAAAGGATTTTGGATTATGAGGTACAAAACAATAGTAAAAATAAAAAAAATCAAAATTGCGAATTCAAAATAGCGACTTTTATGGGCCCATTAGTCCTTATTAAATATTAATCAAATTATTTTGGTCATCTTACAGTGTCGAAATGAAGATGGGGGATTTCTCTACCTTGAATTGCTGATTACCACAAGATGATACTGAAAATTTGTTACTCTAAGGTTAATCATTTTTCTTTTAGGATTTAAGAACGACTTGTTTAAATTGTTTAAGTTTAGATACCTTTTGTATTTAATCAAACTCACAGCAGTCATTTTATTCCTTCAGATGATGTGCGAGTAGACACTCAAAATGCACATGAAACTACGGACATGGCTACTTCTCCACTGCAATTTATTGTTGGACATATCTTACAACTTAGTTCCATTTATGAAAATTTATATAAATAAAGAAAATATTACAAAAAGCTAAAATTAAAATTAACCACTGTGCCTTTTTTAGTTATAAGACGCCAAAACCAATTTAAACGGAGATATTCTTTTTGCCTATTGAAGTTATTAACATGTATATATATATATATATATATATATATATATATATATATATATATATATATATATATATATATATATATATATATATATATATATATATATATATATATATATATATATATATATATATATATATATATATATATATCAATAGCTTCACGTTGTAAATATTTGACAATATTTTCACATTATCAATGTCATGATTTAAATTATTTATAGCATGCTCAGTTACCGCAGATTTCTGTGGTTAACCTAATCCATCAAATCTCATATGTTCTTTACGTCTTGTATCAAAGCTACTTTTGGTAGTTCCCATGTATACTTCCCCACAAAAACAAGGTAACTTATACACTCGGGAAGATGTCAATGGGTTTGAAACATCTTTAGGTAAAACTCCGAATGCTATGATTAATTAGGATTTTTTCAATTCTGTTTGTAACATTAGTTATAAAAGGAAGAAAAGCAGTAACAACGTTAAGCACTAATTTTCACGGGATAACACCAAGAGTGACGATATAATGTTGAGAATTCTCTTAAATCGTTATCTTTTGATGCTGCGAATGAAGATAGATGTAAAACCGTTAATGTATTACGTAAAGCAAAACCTCCAAAGGGCAAGTTATCCTTCTGTCAGCACCGTGCTTTATTTGATCGTAAACGTAATGAAAGTATAATATTACAATCAGATAGAGGGAATGCAATTGTTGAACGACTATAACATTAAAGTAGAACAACTGTTGGAACCACAGATTTATCGTGAACTAACAAAGGTTCCTACAAAAACGCTTCTCTTGAAAACTAAAGAAATTAAATGATCATCTATTCCTGAAGAAAAATTGAGTAAACGCTATTTGAAAATCTTCAAATTAATTGCATCGTAAAAAATACCCTGTATGATAAAATTGAAGTTTGATTATTTTGTATGTTCAGTACATCACGTGGCTGCATAATTACCAAATATCTTGCATTGGCTTAGTATGGTGAAACTTTTCGCGACCATTTTTTTTTACATTTTCATCAATACGTCATCCAAAACAAAAAATGCAACGATTAATTTATTATAAGTTTTGTTATGAACGAATAAGTGCAAAGGTAAATATGTAATTAAAAATTATTATTAATTTTATTAAATACATAAATAAAAAGTTTACCTCGAATAGGATTTGAACTAACGACCTGTACTTTGCTAGAGTACCGCAATAACCAACTGCGCTATCGAGATTCAAGCCCCAATCGATGTAAATTTTGTCTTTATGTATGTAGAATTATAAACAATTATAGTTATTAACAAAAAACTGTTTCTTTGTATTTGTATAAATATAAAAATTTACACCATTAAAAATTCAAAAGCCAAGAATTGAATATGTGTAATGATGGTGAAAGTTTATTGTTTATTGACCATAGTTGTTTTAAACTTTATAAAATAACTTTATAACTTTTAAAATGGTTTTAAACAAAAGTAAACTTTAGATATGACAATTGCATTTGTTCTGGTAAATGGCATTGATATCGAACAAAAATACCTTTTTTGCAGATATGCAACAAAATTAGAGTTGCGCTTGTTGCTTTGAATCCACCATTTTAAAAGGCCGTAATTAGTATCCATCAAAAAAAAATTATAATTATATTTGGCATTTTAAAAATTATTGAAAAAAAAAACAATTTTCGGCAGCGTTTATTGGAGACCGTATCTTCATTTAGATGTCCTGTAGGTAAAAAAATTCAGAGATTAGTCATGTTACTTTAATGTATTCTATACGAATCCGGGAAATGGCCCACAGTTTCCAGGGCACCCTATATAAATATTTCATTAATTAAAATAATAAATTAAAAATAGCCTTTCTCGAACGCCCTATAGATAAGGTATAAATAAATGTCCTTTCTAACCTTATTGTCCTGTGTAGGTACAATTTGCTAACGCAACATGACACCAGCATAGGAAAATCATGTGCTATGGACACATCAAATTTTAAAAAAATCACAATTATTTCAAAATTTAAGAGATAGAACCTTTTTGCAATAAATTTGGTTTTACGAAAATGGAATTACACTTTTAATTGATAATCAAGGATAAGAGCATGTTAAACATGCCAAAGCCAATTTTAAAAGAGAAGTTTGTTGATCTTGCATTTCAACAAACCTCTCTTTCTAATTCCAAATTCTAGAATAATATTCCCTTATCATAAAGATTAAAAGTTAAAACTAAATGAGTTGCTACCAAAATGTGTCCACAATCACAATTAAAATGATAAACGTTTAATCTTATTGCCCCTGTAGTACTGGTTGTTCTTAAATGTATTAATTCCATCCTAAAAGTGAACATCTGTACGTAAGTTGATATTTTGTCGTTACTACACTTGGAATCAATTACGTAACGGAAAATATGCATATTAGAAACAATTTAATATTGTTAATGATAAGTTTAGAAATTTAATAAATACTACCATCAAGACTAATATTTTTCATTAAGAACTTTTAACGTGCTTCTTCAAATAAGCAATTAAGGACGATGTGCATCCGGATAAACAATGCTTTTTCATTCGTATGTGTAGTAAATGTAAGAGATCGATGAGTTACGTGCCGCGTGGGTTGAGAAAGTGGGGTAAATAAAATAAAGAAAACACTTTTTGAACATCCCCGATACTTCACACGTTTTGAGATGCCTCAGGAAATTGAACTCAGGAATCTCTTGAATGAGAAGCGAAATGAACACGATTTTCACCCCGCGCTCTATCTTGTTGACTCTAATCAAGAACCTACAAATAAGACGGTCCCTTGCAATCACTTTTCTTTACTGGTATGTAAATTCAACCACTTTACAGTTACAGAAAAGTTTGAAATGAACCAACTACAACAATCGGGAAGATAGTGTAGATGATTCAATTAAGCTGGCATAATGCCGGAGCGCAATGTGGCAATAAGACCACATTTTCTTGATTATTATAACCTTCAGCGGCGTGGTCTACTGTTGCACACTGATTGGCAGAAATCCCCATATGTCCCGTTGGGGACTCTTTTAATCAGGCTTATATCCTGCTGCTGATTGCCTGCACTGACGTTCAAACAAATTAATGATAAACTTCTTGTTGGAGCAAGATTAATTGAATTTAAAAAATCACACAAAAATTTTGCAATAAATCACTCTTGTGGTCTTTTATACATAAACTACTGAAACATTAGCGAAGGGAACAGCAAAAAAAAAGGTACATTTGCAACAAAGCTATAAATTTTTATCGATACTTTCAGCATTAATACTGCACTTCCTAAAGTTTCAAAATTAAACTAGATGAATGCTATCTTTAAGAATATTGGATTAATGGATACTTTTAGAATGTTACCGTCAGATATACAGTCAACGTGGTAACAAAGAGTAATCTTACTAAAATGTTGGTATTGTATTAACCTACTAAAAAATTAACGTAATAATCCATGTTTAATGAATAAACCGATCTCTTGGATCATTTGCTATCGAACACTTTCAACTATGTTTACTTACTACTTACTGTTCAGCGCTTCTGCAACTGCACATTTTCCAATAACGATTACATAAAGCGTTAAATTACCCTCAAACAGAAAATAGTTCTTTTCATGTGTTGTTGCAACCAAATAGATAATGAAACTCTCAACAGATAAATTTTTAAATAAATGAGAAGAACTTGTTTTCCTAACATTTTCGTTACTAGATGAAATTAAAGATATATTAAAATCAATTCATACACAAAGTAATGCGTATTCTATTAATCTATTTCGGCATTTGGACATCCAAAGTTATCCACCTCCTTTTAACTTTTAAACCCTGTGTAAATTGGAGGATTTAGATTAAAGTAGTTAAAATTACTCTTTTTTGAGCGATATTTCAATATTTTACAATGACAGGTGGATGTTATCTTGAAACGTTTTTGCAAATTATGGATCATGTTCAATTAAATTACGAATAATTAAAAAATTTCAGGTAGTCATTGCCAATTACTGATTACTAGATTATAAGCTATCCGCTATGCTCTGCCCAAAAATGCAGCGAAGTATAGTAAATCAGTCACAAATAAGAAGCAGATTGTAATATTAGCAGCCGATAAAGGAAACGCAACAGTTTTCATGGACAAAGCTGGCTACACAGTACGGCAATTAAATTCCGGGACTGAAGCTATATTTCAGGAAACCAGAAGCAACATCTTTTGCAACTGTATGTCATTTTGAAGTTTGGGCTCTTGTGAACGTAATCTAAAAGATTTATTCAATCGGTTGACATTTCGCTTATCAGTCCAATCTATTACGCGTCGGAATGCAATTATTAAATTTCACGTAAAACTTGGCATGATGGAACAGGCATTAAACATCAACAAAGAAACAATTCGTTATATTCTGAAGGAGGATTTGGGCAAAACAAAGGTCTGCGTTAAATTTATTCCACACACACTATGAGTAGAGAGCAAAAATTGATGGGAGATCACGTGAGCAGCAAATAACCGCCCTACAACCCAGAAAGCAATTGCCACTGGTGACGAGACATTATGTTTCCAGAATGACCCGAAAACAAAACGTCGAAGTGCCGAATGGAAGTCGAAAAAAAAACACGAAAAGTTCATTTTTTTATTCGATAACAAGAGCATCATCCACTGCGAAATTTTGCAACGTTTGTTGGACAGAATTCGTCGAATTCGACCAGAATATCGCAATCCTGACAACCGGTGTCTGTTACACCATAATGCACCGAGTCACACATCGTTGACTGTGCGTCAATTTTTAGCTCGAAGTGAAGTCTATGTGTTGAATCATTCACCGTATTTATCTGATTTATCGTCATGTGACTCAGCGCTACGTCCAAAAACGAAAATGAAATTAAAAGGACGCATTTTTGATGGCAATGGGACCATTCAGAGAGCGTCGAAGCGCTCCTTGGATGCAATACCGAAAATTAACTCGAAAAGACATTTTAATCACCTTTGAGTCGTTGTAGAAAGTGCGTTGAATCAGGAGGAGAATACTTGGAATAAAGGAAAAGAAAGATTTGAGAAAATTGTTTCGTTTCATTTTTATTCAATCCCGGAATTTAATTGCCGCACTGTATACAACGGTTACCACAAGATCCTGCCTACACCACAATTACTTCGGATCCCATAACATGTTGGGAAAAACAACAAAGAAGAAGATCGAAGACAGTAACATCCAACCAGAAACACAGGCACAACTAATTCAGAGGAGAAATCATCAAGATGTCCGAAGTTCTACGGTCTACCTAAGATACACAAGGAGAGTATACCGTTAACACCGATTGTTATCTCGGTGAGGTCAACGTTACAGCATCTAGCTAAATATTTAGCAAAACAACGGCAACCATACATAGAAACAGCAAGACGTTTCATCGAGATGCTCAAGGGGCACAATGTACAACCAGTTAATTTACTGATTAGTTTCGCCGTAGTATCACTATTTACAAATGTGCCGATCAACGATACACAATAACACAAAATGTCAACCAGACGAAGATACATTAAAATTAATAGAACATTGCCTTAAAAACACATACTTTATCTACGGAGATCAAATATACAAGCAGATAGAAGGGGCACCAATAGATTCTCCGCTTTCGCCAGTGGTAGCTAGCATATTTATGCAGAATGTAGAAGAGCAGCCAGAAACTGCCATTCCTAGACGTGCTTGTGTACAAGAAGATGAAAGGAAACCTGGGGCATACAGTATATAGGAAAGGTACACATACAATGTACAATTTCATGGGTACCCAGCAAAACTACAATCAGACATCTACCAGACACAAACAACATGCACCAAGAGATGAGCAACCTTAGAACAGCACTGCTACAGAATGGTTTTACCGAAGAAGATATAAAAAGAGCCGAAAAATCAAGACAACCAGAAGACAACGACAAGGATGAACCGATATCGAAGCCGTGTTTGCCATATATAAAAGGCACCACCGACAGGTATTAAAGAAAAACAATTTCACCACCAACAAAAAAATCAGAAATATTTTACAAAATCCGAAAACAGAATAGAGTTAGAGCAAGGGGTGTACGAGATACCATGAAGAGATTGTCCATAAACCAATCCCGTTATCACTCGCACAATGTGTAAGCAGTACATCACATGTAATTCATTTTGAAAACAAAAAAGATGATAGCAAACATACAATACACAACACATCGAATAATAAGGGAAGCCATTGAAATTCAAAAACGCCTAAGAAACTTAAATAAAAAAACGATACACAAAAGGAAAAGTAACAGTGAAGGATATACAAATACTAGCGACAAGCAGTATATATATATATATATATATATATATATATATATATATATATATCTTGCGCGACGCAGCATAGCGATTTTAATGGTAATCTTTGTATATTCAATTATTAGCTCCCCTAATTATTTTAGAGTAAAAGTGTAAATACGTTTCTTGTAGAGAAAAAATACTGCATCTGTACATACTATTAATAATAATTTTCCGATTTTCCGATTAATATCAGCTTTAGAATCATATAATCAAATAACATGTGCATATGCATTATTTGTCATTGTTGCTTGACGTCGACTGATTTTTACATGTAATTCTGTTTCGGCTAAAACATATTCGACGCAAGAAAAAGTAGAAATGGTAAGGTGGTTAGGCTAATAATGGATTTTAAGAGAATAAAATGCTGCGTCGGCAGATACTGTCGTCCATAATTTTCCGGAACCAGTATAATCAAAGAAATTGAATCGAAGGAGAATTTTTATATGTATAACACGATAACAAAACATAGATACAAACATAATGCAAATTCAGAAAAATTAACAAATTATAGCAAATGTTCAAATAAACCACCATTTACAGCTAAACAATAACCCAATCTATCATAAAATTGCCGTGTAACGTTGGCTAACTGAAAGCGCACTCTGCTTTTAGATCTTCTATATTTTCGAATCTTCGTCCCGAGTGCCGGGTCCTTACTCGACCCAGCATAGCGATTTCAATGGTAATTTCTTTATATTCAATTATTAGGTCCTCTAATTATTTTAGAGTAAAAGTGTAAATACGTTTTTGTTGAGAAAAATACCGCATCTGTACACACAATTAATTATAATTTTCAGCTTTCATAAACCGTAGAAATCGGCAAAACCAAAATCATCATTTTAATAATCGGTGTTTTTGGGTTGAAACTCATGAATCAGTAGTAATGTCTTAATGTTGATGTCGTTGAAAAGGAATTGGAACGACCTCTCAAATGAGGTATTACTATCCATATGATCTCATTTAAAATTATTTTACAAAATGGCGGTTGTCTGCTATTTTTAATGATTACGTCACTGAATACCATCAAAAACGTTGTATATATGTGCCATAGTTCGGTTTCCCAAAATTTTATTAATTTCAGTTTTATGGCTCACATAATACGTTGGGGGAATTAGACGGGCACTATATATATATATATATATATATATATATATATATATATATATATATATATATATAGACGTTTATTTCTCATTTCAAACGTTACAGAATATCAATTATATCAAGTCTATTAACTGATCAAGGATCAAATACCGTGATAAGTATTTGGCATGAAGGATCTCATCTGTCTCTACCAATTATTTTGGGGTGGGCGTAAGGTAGCATCTCGCAAAATTTATTGAAAAGGGTAAAAAGACCATTTTTAAGATAATTTAATTTTAGATAAGTTTTCTAGATAAAGGTTTTTGTAAGACTAATAATGTAACGATATAAACTGGCAGTAAAACGAGATAACAGATAAACTTGGCTTTCGCACGGCTAGCCAGTGGTCGGATGTTAATTAGGTTGCACGCCGAGGGATAGTATACCAGACATAAGTCAAAATAGAGGTAGAAATCGTCATTAAACCGAAAATGGGCGCCAGGATATTTGAAATGTCACAATAGGGGTGAAGTGAAATAAAATAATAGCGTGCCGCAAAAATCAATCACTTCTTTGATAAACAAACACTAATCTCTAGTCAAGTTACGTTAATCCAGAAACTCAATATGAAAAATAATTTTCACCGCGCCAAACAAAAATATGGTAATATATTAATAATTAAAAAAACGTTTTAACTGTGTACACAATCCTTTGAAATCCAATTCCTCAAATTACGTTTAATTATGCTCAATTCATAAGAAAAACAAGAAAAAAAAATGCAATATTCATGGACCTCTCGTTATAATTAAATAATCCCTTGAAAACTTTCGGCCGTGAATGTTTCATTCAAACTAAACTTTATATAATTACGTTAATATAATGAGTAAACTAAAGAGTAAATACGAAAATTGCTTATCCTCAGATCCTGTGTAATCGTAGGTTCACATAATAAAAAAACACAAGTCCAATAACCTAAATAAATATAATATACATAAAATAAATAATAATACAAGAACGAAGGAATCGGACACAATGTTAATTATGAAATAACGTCAAAGAGCGATTGTAGCTAGAATTTGCTAACTGCCTTGTAAAGGGACACCGTCAGATATCCCGATTTTTTATTATTTTTAATTAGTTCCCAAAGTTTATTAGCAAGACGCCGTCTTTTTTCCTATCATGATTAATTATTTGCTAAGTAAAATACCAGTACTGGTATTTAACACAAGAAACTATCAGATAGTTTCTGGTTTACGGGTAACAATCTTAGTACTTGTCAAAGGTGCAACTTACGTTTTTACGGTGGCGGCGGTGGTGGTTTGTTTACTTTACAGGTGGTGATTTAATACTGACGGACACGTCTAGTGTTTACGGTTACGTTTCTATATTACTGGATTAAAGGCGTTAACGAGGTGTTCAGCTTAATCTTCCGACGAGGTTTTAATTACAGGTATCTGGCGGTCGCTGGTACGTTTGTCGAGGTGTGTTGTGTTGTAGTGTTCGTGTAAATTTGTGTAGGTGGATTTCCTTCGTTAGTAATCTGGGTAAACCACCCGTTATACCAAACAATAGGATCTCCGTCGGTCAAATGGAATGTCAGGCAACTACCCTTCAAACTCCACAGTGTAGGTGTGTATAGGTGGATCTCCTTTGTTGGTAACCTGGGCAAACCACCCGTTAAACTAAACAATAGGATCTCGTTCGGTCAAATGGAATGTCGGGCAACTACCCTTCAAACTCCACAGTGTAGGTGTGTACGTCTAGTAACAGAAGAGTACGTCTAGTAACAGAAGAGTACGTCGGGCTTACAACCCTGCATATCCCTATCACCAGGTATCTCAACTTACGTACTTTCACCGTTAGATCTCTGCAACTCTAACCTTTTAACTTCGGTGATGCTATCAAGTCGCGGAGTCGCGATTTATACTCGGACGGCGGTTACAAGCGGATGGTTTACAACAGGTAGCAGTCGGCGCGAACGCGACGATATAGCACACGGTTTCGATTCGAATTCTTCTGGTAGCGTGCTTCTCGTAGAGAGCTTCTGGTAACGAGTGAGATTGAAAAAGGATTTCTTTCTTCTTCTTCTGTACGACTTAAGACTTCTGACTTCAAGATTTTTTCTTTAAGACTCCTTTTCAGCAGCGCGTGCCGCGTTTTTATATAGAATTCGCGAGGGTGGTTACGAAACTTTTTTGGTGAGCTTCCGTAAGCCCGTATTGGTGGAAGATGCTCTGACGTATACAAACTTTTAAACGTTTTGGGATTTTACGTCTGGAGGAGGATGCATGATTAATTATTGTGCAATTTTATGCAACGTTATGAAATCTGTTTAACTTTTACTAGAACTTCTACGAATTTTTATAATGGCTTGCACCTGTGTATTTAGCGCGTCACGTTATCTTACTAAATTCCGTGAATCAGTACTGGTATTTTACTTAGCAAATAATTAATCATGATAGGAAAATTTTTATAAAGGACGGCGTCTTGCTAATAAACTTTGGGAACTAATTAAAAATAATAAAAAATCGGGATATCTGACGGCGTCCCTTTACATACCCTCCTTTCGTCGGGGTTTTCGACGTCCGTCCTCTTCACCTTGATTCTGGTGCCTGTGGGGGTGAAGATTCCGATGCGACGGCGGTTTCGGCGTTTTCGTGCTGATTGTCCTCTCGGCGGCGGCATTTGGCGGCTGTCATCGACTTCCTGCAGTTTGATGTCTGCAAGTTTTCGGGTGATTTCACTCGTTTGTCGGAGGTGTTCCGGTGTACCTGGCGTGCGTGGTCTGCCGTTGGTGTGGAGGCGGGGCGGCGAGAGTTCCCAACTGACGTCCATGGGCGTCGGTTTACGAGGGCCGGACGGTGATGGAGTTCTCGGCGTCGGCGTGGGCGGTCGGTTCTGGATGGGTGATCGGTCCCTCTCAGGAGAGTTATTTAGTGGCACTGGGCGGTGCGATATGAAGGCGACTGGTAATCCTTCGGTCCCGGGTTGTCGGTAGCTCTTCGGTTGCCACGGGGTTATTTTCGGGCGACGTCTCTTCTCTGGTTTTCTTACCGGTGCCATTTTTGTACTTATATCCGTCCTGTTATCATATTCTCTATTTATATGTTCATTTAAGCGCGGGTAATCGATGACCGTTAATTTTGCTTTGTCTTCATTGGTTACGCGCGTCGCCTGGTTCGTGACATCAACTGCTGTCTTCAAATCCTTAACGTGTGTTTCTCCCGCGGATTTTTGCGTGCTGGGTTCTCGGAGTTCTACTATCACGGGCGATTTTATTTTGTGGATCAGGTATGGTCCGTCGTACTTTTCCGCTAATTTTGCAGCAAACCCTTTATCTTTACTTGACAGGTGGTGTGTTTTCTTATATACTAGATCACCTACGCGGGGGCGGTAGGCTCTATGACGAAGATTATAATGTTTGCGTTGAATTTCGAAACTTTTTGTTAATTGATCCCGAGCTAATTCTTGTAAATCTTTCAAGTATCTCATGTGCTTCTCTTGCTCCGTGGCGGTTACTGCGGTACCTTTTTGCGGTAGTTCTTGTTGCGTTACCCATGCTCTCGGGGGATCAAGTTCTCTACCCAAATTTAGTAGGGCTGGTGAAAATCCTGTTGAATTGTGTTGTACCGTGTTAATTGCAAACGATATTTCAGGCAGGCGGGCATCCCATTCCTTTTGATTGTCCTTGGTGAATTGCGCGACCATCGTTCCTATTACTTTATTAGTTCTCTCCACTGGATTAGTATGTGGGGAATACGGTGAATCCCATGATCTTTTAAGAACGTATGGAATAACTTACTAGTATATTGTGGACCATTGTCGGATATCAGGTTACGCGGAGTACCAAAACGATAGATTACTTGTTCTTTTAGAGCCTGTATAATAGGCGTTGCGGAGCGATTTGATCTCAACCCATTTGGTTAAACGGTCTTGAAAAACTAGTATAAACTTATGTCCTTTCTTGGAACGCGGCAGAGGCCCGATGAGGTCGGTACTCACATTATCCCAGGGATGTCCAGGTTGTGAGAAATACATGTCTCCCGGCGGTTTTTGTGTAGGGGTTTTGTAGGCCTGGCAGCTTCTAGATAATCTTATGTATCTTGTCACGTCCCGCTTTATGGTAGGCCAATAGTAATTTCTATATATCCGGCACAAGGTTTTTGCGATTCCTAAGTGACCTGCAGTCGGGGCATCATGACACTCGTTTAAAATCTCTCGGCGTTTTTCCTGCGGTACGCATATCTTCCAATGCGCGTGGCTTCCCATCTCTTTTTCTGGAGTCGTGTTCGGAAAGGATCGAAATAACTGTCCTTCTACTTTATATCGAGGATGCTGTTCAGGATGTTCTCGGGTTTGTCGGATTAAGCGCTGGTACCACGGGCAGGCTACTTCTTCTATTTCCAGGGGAGACAAGTCGGTGGGGGATTTGTTGTCTTCGTGTAGTCGGGATAATGCGTCGGCCACGTTATTCAGGGCACCCTTCCGGTATTCTATTTGGAAATCGAATTGTTGCAACTCCATTATCCATCTTGCGAGTCTGGATGTCGGTTTTTCGAGCGTGCGAAGCCAGTTTAGACTTCTATGATCGGTGAGTACCGTAAATTGGTAGCCTTCTAAGTATCCTTTTAGCTTTTGTATCGACCACACCACAGCCAGGCATTCTTGTTCGATAGTAGAGTAGTTTCTCTCGGCTAGATTCAGTGCTCTACTGATATATGCGATCACTCTTTCGTCGGGTATTTGTCCCTGCGTAAGAACAGCTCCGATGCCGGTCGTGCTGGCGTCTGTCTGTAACACAAAAGGTTGTGAAAAATCTGGACAAGCTAACACTGGCGGGGCGGTTAATGCTTCTTTAATTTTGCCAAAAGCCTGATCCTGTCTTTCGGTCCATTTATAATTAGTGTTTTTCTTCAACAGTTCGGTCAGGGGTTGACTTAGTTGAGCAAATCCATTGACATACTTACAATACCAGGATGCGAGACCCAAGAACTGGCGTAATTGCTTAACGGTGCGGGGGGCGGGTATCTGGGTTATGGCGTCGATTTTCTCTGGGTCTGGTAGGATTCCTCGGGACGTAACTATGTGTCCTAGGTATTTCAATTGTGTTCGACAAAAACAACACTTGTCTGGCTGTAGCTGAAGTCCGCTATCTCGGAGCCGTTGAAATACTTCACGTAGATTCTGTAAGTGTTCTTGGAAGGTCTTTCCCAGGACGATAATGTCATCCAGATACACAAACGCGCGTCCAACTAGTTCAGGACCGATTACTGTATCTAGGAATCGCTGGAAGGTAGCGGGGGCGGAATGAAGTCCAAACGGGAGAACTTTAAATTGGAACAATCCTCGTCCAGGTACTGTAAAGGCGGTAATTGGTCTACTTTCGTCCTCTAAGGGGACTTGCCAGTATCCTTGCTTTAGATCTAAGGTACTCACATAACCTGCTCCTCGTAGTTGATCCAATATTCCTTGAATATAGGGCAGCGGATATGCGTATTTTACGGTGACTTGGTTTACTTTACGATAGTCTACACAGAATCGGTATGAGCCTGCGGGTTTTTTGACTAATACGACGGGGGAGCTCCAAGGACTGCGAGACGGTTCAATTATATCTTCTTCTAGCATCCGGTCAACTTCTTGGTTAATTATCTCCTGTATGACTGGATTGCGGGGATAATATCGTTGTTTTATCGGGAGTGCCGTAGGTAATAGTGTGATCCGGTGTATAACGTCCTTGGCTTTTCCTTTCACGTTTAAGAATTTTCCTAACTCTTCTTCTATAAATTCATTGAGCAAGGGCAGCTGGTCCTTTTCTAGTCCTTGGATTCCGCTCAAGCCTCCTTGGACGGAGCTTTGCAATGGGATCCGTATTCCTGAAATTTCTAATTGCTTCTGGTGTACATGGATAGCGGCCTGGAGATGTTCAAGTACGTCTAATCCGATCACGATGTCGGTGGACAAATGCGGTATGTAATAACCTGTTAGCTGGAGCGTTTGTTTCTCTATGTCGGCGGGGAAAATGTACAAGCCGTGGGTTTCTGCGAGTGAACTGTCAGCCAGGCGTACAGTTGCGGTTTTTAGCGTGCTCGGATATACTTGGTTAGTGATCAACAAGTTCTTTACTTTCTCTCCTATATACGTTCTCGATGCTCCGGTGTCGATTAATGCATTAACGGGTGTATTAAATATTGCAATCTTGAGAAATAGTCTGTCGTCAGAGGGACAGTGTGACCCTTCATCTGGTTTTCTCTGGTTAAATTGTGCCACGGTTTGTAGCCAAGCGTGCCATTCGGTCTGGAGGCCGGGGTGATTAAAGTTTCCTGGTTGGTCTTTACCGGCGCGCACAGTTTTCCGACTTCGGGCAGGGGCAGTCACGGGATAACACATCTGTCTTTCCACATCTAGAACAAAATGCCTTGAAGGAACCTCTACAATGAACCTTCAGGTGTCCTGGTTTTCCACATCGCCAACAGACGTCTTGTCTATTGTACGGGGTCGTCTCTGGTGCTGGTCTTCTTACGGTGACAACGGTAGTTTCAGGGGACCGGGCTGGTGGTTTATCGGTTGCAGGAGTTACGCCGCTGAAATGTACTTTCGGTCGGTTATAGCTGGGAGACGGATAATGCGTTGGTGGTGGTAGCATTTCAAATTGCGTAGCTAGTTCCAGGAGTCCGGTCAGGTCAGTAAAATCGTGCTGTCTTATGTAATATTTGTAATCTACCTTCAGATTATCGTAGATTCGCTGTAGTCGAGCTTCCGGGGACATGTTTCCGTGACGTCGCGTTAGTGTCAGGATGGCTGTAACATATTCAGAAGCTTTTTCTCGTGGTCTTTGCAATCTGTTCCTTATCTCTTCTTCCAATTTGAATTGATGACGTGGCGGTAAGAATTGTAATCTAAAACTTTTAAGAAAGTCTTGCCAGGTCGTCCAGGATCTTTGATTATTTCGGTACCACAATAAGGTTGGTTCTTTTAATAGCTCCGGGAGTGCGAGTAAAAGATCGTTGTCTGTGATGTTGTAACATGCTTGCAATTCTTCGATTCTTTCAAGGAACGAAATCGGGTCACTTATCCCATCATATTTTACACCCCATTTGCGTATACGATCGCAAACGTCTGCGCGTCTAGTTTCTGGGTGGCCGGTAATATTTTCTGTCGGTGGTGACGGTATTTGAACGGTGGGTGTAACAATTGTGGATGTGTGTGCGGTGACTTGACCTTCTTCGGTGCGTATGTATTTCACTAAACGAGCTCTTAGTGCCTCGACGTTTCCACCAGTTTCCAGTTTATATTTACGGGCTTCTTCCGTTAACTCTTCCTTCTTCAGGTGATAGATCCATCCTACCTTCGTGTCCGTTTCTTCTGTATTCTTCGGTATACTCATTCTGAAATAATTTGTTAGTATTCCTGAAAAAATATATATACAAAATTAATTTAGTGTTGCCCGGCTTCTAGTGTTCCTCAGTTGTTTCTGTAACAGAATTTATCTATTGTTCAATGTGTTTTTTCAGCCACACGTTCGGGTGCCAAATGTAACGCTGATGGCTTATCGGTTTGACTGTTGAGTGTATTACTACTAATGAATAATTCTCACTTTTCCTTTTCTAGCTCAGTGAATTTTGTACTTGCAAAATAAGGATCGTTCGTTATTCAGGCTCTCAACACGTTGAACAAATAGATTACAAGGTTCATATATATATATATATATATATATATATATATATATAATATATATTTTCCTATTTATATGGTTCTTCTTATATATGGTTATTTAAATTATTTAACTAAGATATAGATACAGGTAAATGTACGGAACTGTGACCCATGCTCTCAGGTGCCAAATTGTAACTAGTAAGCCACCTCCTCTTCGGTATCTTTAAGTAGACATCCTTCGTCCAGGTACTAATGGTTAGGTGGTCCTCTAGAGTTTCTGTAATGTAACATTATTAGAAGGTTTGGGGTTTTGACTTTTAGTTTTCGTCCTTGAACTGTTTCAATTTATACTGGTTAATTTCGAAATAAATAATTTTACCTGAATACGTCCCTGTATAAAATACAGAAGCAGGTAGCCAGATAACGCGTATAAACACGTGCGCGATAAGACACTGAGTTCAATACTCTGCCTTTAAAGAAATAATCAATATTTTAAAGCGGTCGTTATAAGTGTATAATTTATACCTGCTTTTCTTATGAAAATAAACTCATTCACATTTAGTGTACGATCTTTAGTTAAATGACAGCTTTTTGTTTATTTAGGTAGCTGGTGTACGGTAGCGGCGTATTATTTGTTTCCTCTTACGAGATTAATTTTAGTATACCGGTTTTATTTAAACAAAAAGCTGTCATTTAACTAAAGATCGTACACTAAATGTGAATGAGTTTATTTTCATAAGAAAAGCAGGTATAAAATTATACACTTATAACCGACCGCTTTAAAATATTGATTATTTCTTTAAAGGCAGAGTATTGAACTCAGTGTCTTATCGCGCACGTGTTTATACCGCGTTATCTGGCTACCTGCTTCTGTATTTTATACAGGGACGTATTCAGGTAAAATTATTTATTTATTTCGGAAATTAACCAGTATAAATTGAAACAGTTCAAGGACGAAAACTAAAAGTCAAAACCCCAAACCTTCTATTAATGTTACATTACAGAAACTCCAGAGGACCACCTAACCATTAGTACCTGGACGAAGGATGTCTACTTAAAGATACCGAAGAGGAGGTGGCGTTACGTTACAATTTGGCACCGAGAGCATGGGTCACAGTTCCGTACATTTACCTGTATCTATATCTTAGTTAAATAATTTAAATAATCATATAATATAAGTGTAATATAAATAGAAATAAAGTTATATTTATATATATATATATATATATATATATATATATATGTGAACCTTTGTAATCTATTTGTTCAACGTGTTGAGAGCCTGAATAACGAACCCCGATCCTTATTTTGCAAGTACAAAATTCCGACTAAGCTAGAAAAGGGAAAAGTGAGAATTATTCATTAGTAGTAATACACTCAACAGTCAAACCGATAAGCCATCAGCGCGTTACAGCCTTGTAATAAACCTATAGTAATTTCGATATAGACGTACGTCTGTTTGAATAACATCAATAAACATTTCAAATAATTCGGACGATTCTCGGGATGAAAGCACTTTTTATTTTATTTACACGATAAAATAATCGAAAGTGAATCTCTAAAAAAATTAAACAGTGCGTTCATGCATTAATTTTGAAACGAACGTTGTATATTTACGCAAAACAAGCGAAATCTTCCCCAGAGGAAAGCGAGAGCACTAGGTACTTAACACTCAGCGCTGTTATGGATAACTATCCTTAACCCGTCAGAACGCGCGCCCAATTTAGCCACGTTAGGAAGCGCGCAGGAAATTGACGACGATACAAATTTTGAAATGAATTATTAGCTTTGTAAATAACATATGATTTATTCCAGCAATATTTAGAAAACCAAAAAACACTGTTAGTGGCCACAGAAAGGATTTTATAGAACCCGAGTATGTACAACACTGTAATGCTCCCTACTTTTGGGTGCTATATTTATATTTTGCGCCCTTCTGGTTTGGTAACCCAACGCGGTTTTATTTTGCCTCGGCTTTGCTCAATCGGGTTTATTTTATAAACGGGGTGTGGTTCGTAGTAAGTACTGGATGGGCTTAACACTGTAACCTTAAATAAAATCCGTAAAGCATTTTTAACACGTATATTAAACAAATATTTACAATAAATAAAATAAACGGTAACTAACAAAATATGTAAGAACTCCTGGTCCGGGTCCTGGCGTCACTGGGTGCGAAGTCGCTTCTGTGAACAAAAGATAGTCTTTTAATCTATTCCTTACCTAAGAGGCAAAGTTTAGGTTACGGTCCTGCATGTACAGTAGCGCGAGCGTTATCCTTGATACAGTGGTTGATCGGAGCCCTAGCGCAATGAACTCGAATCGTTGAGAAAATCGATATCGTGCTTATATGTTAGTAACTCTGGAGCGCTGAAGCAAGGATGTCCTACTCCTCGGGAAATAATACACGCGAATGCGCGTCTGCAAACGCGAGATCTCGGACGGTCTTTCTCTAGTTATAACCGGTTAATGTAGGCAATTAGATTATTTATCTAACTAAATTAATTACCGATCTCTATACTAAGTTTAATTATTTATAATTAATCAAGGGAACAAAATACTTAATATTAAAACTACTCTAATAGGTTTACGTAAAGATAGAATAATTTACGTACTATCTAATATATTTACAAACAAGTCTCGCACCAGGTATTTACGATGGTTAGGTGGACTACTAATTTATACTACAGGTTATGGAGGTATTCCTCTGCAATTTAAAAACACCGTGTATGGTTATTATGTTGGTCTGTAGGTAGTGTATGAGTTTCAAGCGGGATTTCAGTAATGCCCAGAAGACATAGGCGACGGCCTGTCTTTACTGTATATACTAAGAGAAAGGTCGTAGGTCTTTACAGCCCTGTAACAACCCTTCACCCTCAAGTGTTGATGAGATACGTCGGGGCTACCCTGCGTTCCTCTAGGTGTACTTTGTAGTGGCAGTGACGACGGGATCTACCCTTCGTGCTACTCTAGGTGTTAGTGTAATTTGTATTGGCGAGTTCCGTCGGGGCTACCCTGCGTTCCTCTAGGTATACTTTGTGGTGGCAGTGACGATGGGATCTACCCTTCGTGCTACTCTAGGTGCTAGTGTAGTATAACTCCTGGAGCTCAGCCCGGAATTATTTACGGTCTGTGGTGTTTGAGTGTAAATTGTCAGAATGTATAACTTTACAACTTACATGTCTATCAATAGCAGTACAGAATTGAACTTTAGGTTGCCCGATCGCGACGGACTCTTCGTCGGTGAACAACAGGTCGGTGCTTACACTAAGCAAACGGAGCGGCTGCGGCTACTGGTTTCTGGAACGGTCAACGGTACGGAGGCGGCTGCTGGATATCGGCTTTAACTTGAATCTACTAAGATTCATCTCTTCTACATTATGCGCGTCGCGAGTTTATAAAGGTGCATCTGTGGGCGGTTTCGCGGCTACCGTGCGGGGGATGCCGTTATGCGATTGGTTAAAATCGTTCTGACGTGCAGAAACTTACGGTTTCTTAGAAATACACGTCAGCGGCGATGAATAAATTATTTGTTGTGCAATATCGCGTAAACTTATGAAATCTTACATACAGGATGGTCCGCACCTAATTTATTCTAAAACACATACGTACAGGACGCTGGTTCTTTACATACCACCCTTTCCTCTTCTTGCGGAAGATCCGTCCGCTTCACTTTTACCCTCATGCCATCAGGCATGATGATACTAACGCGACGGCGATTGCGTCGCTGGCGGCGATAAGGCATTCCGGGGCGGCATAAGGCGGGCCGGTTCAGGTACCTCCTGGATGTGCAGATCCTTCATTCTTCCGGTAACCTCGGTTGTCCGGCGCAAATGTTCCGGTGTGTCCGGGTCTTCGGTCTACCGTCGGTGTGGAGCCGGGTGGTGACCAATAGGATTCCGTACCCATACCGGATGGTCCTGGAGACGGTGTGCGGGGCGCAGGCGGCGGAGATTGTTTAAATGGGGCCATGTTGTGGAAGATAGCATTTCTGGTTTTATCCTTTGCTTTTATATGATTTCGAATACGCGGGTTTTCAATAGCCGTTAACTTTTCAACGTTACCATTGGTCGTTGGTCTAGTCTGATCGGTGACGTCAGTCGCATTTCTCAAATCTTTACATGCGCTTCTCCGCGCTTTTCCTACTACCGGGTTCTCGGAGTTCGACAATTACGGGCGATTTGATTTTATACACAAGGTAAGGACCGGCATACTTTTCGCTAATTTCGCTGAAAATTCTTTCGCTTTGCTTGACAGGTAATGTGTTTTACGATATACGAGATCTCCTTTGCGGGGCGATAGGCTCGGTGACGCAGGTTGTAATGATACCGTTGTACTTCAAAGGTCTTTGCTAATGAATCTCTAGCAAGTTCTTGTAGATCTTTTAAATACTTCATGTGTTGCGCTTGATCAGCTGCGGTTACGG
Source organism: Vesta saturnalis (assembly GCA_036346205.1). NCBI lineage: Eukaryota > Metazoa > Arthropoda > Insecta > Coleoptera > Lampyridae > Vesta > Vesta saturnalis. The sequence continues at coordinate 1,831,099 of JARFJB010001998.1, forward strand.
CGGTTTCTGTTGTCGGTGCTTACACTAAGCAAACGGAGCGGCTGCGGCTACTGGTTTCTTTCGTGTAAACTGCGCTACGGTTTGTAGCCAAGTGGTCCACTCGCTGGCGGTTGTTTTGTTTCCAGGTGTAAAAGCCGGGGTAGTAAAAGTTCCTGGTGTCCCTTTACCGGCGTCTGGAGCTTTCCGACCGCGGACAGGGGCAGTCGCGGGATAATACACCTTCTTTGCTGCATCTCGAGCAAAAAGCTTTAAACGGTTCTCTACACCTCTCTTTGAAGTGTCCGGTTTTCCACATCTCCAACAGACGGTGGAGCGGTCATACGGGTGGTGATAGGTGTTGGAACGGTTTTAGTGGTGTTGATTTCACGGGACGGTGTGCTGGTGTGTCAGGAGCTGGTGTTAGACCACTAAAGTGTACCTTCTGGCGGTTTGGACTGGGAGACGGCGAGTGTGTCCGCGGAGGTAGCATTTCGAATTGGGTGGCCAACTCGAGAAGTTCGGTCAGGTCCTTGAAATCTCTCTGGCGGATGTAATATTTATATTCCACCCTCAGGTTGTCATACATACGTTGTAACTGTTCTTCTCTCGACATGTTTCCATGGCGTCGCATTAGGTCAGGACGGCAGTTACGTACTCCGTAGCTTTTTCTCGGGGTTTTGTAATCTATTGCGGATTTCCTCCTCTAGTTGAAATTGATGTCGCGGTGGTAAAATTGTATTTTAAAACTGACCAAGAAATCTTTCTAGGTCGTCCAGGATTGTTGATGGTTTCTGTACCATAACAGGGTGCTTTCCTTTAATAGTTCCGGAAGGGCGAGTAACAGGTCACGGTCGGTGATGTTGTAGCAGGTTTGTAATTCCTCTACTCTTTCCAAGAAAGAAATCGGATCGCTGATACCGTCGTATTTCACAACCCATTTGCGTATTCTATCGCAAATATCGGTGCGTCTGGTTCCGGTAATGTCTAGGTGTTCCCCAGCTGGTGGTGGCGGTATCGGAGCGGCTAATGTTAGTATTTCTGGTGTCAGTGTGGTTACTTGTCCTTCTCCGGTGCGTAGGTATTTTATTATCCTGGCTCGAAGTGCATCTACATTTCCTCCTGTCTCTAGCTTATATTTCCTAGCTTCGGTTGCTAATTCATCCTTCTTGAGATGGTAAATCCATCCCACTCTGGTGTCGGTATCTTCAGAGTCCCTCGGTATACTCATCCTGTAACAGACAGATTAGTGTCTCTGGAAAACAAAAATATGTGATTACTGGTACTTCTGCGGTCCTTTTGGAATATGTAAACGGAAAATTATTTAAGGTGTTCAGTGTTTTTCGATCCCCACGTTTAGGTGCTACTTGTAATGATGCACCTACTTTTAGGTGCTATATTTATATTTTGCGCCCTTCTGGTTTGGTAACCCAACGCGGTTTTATTTTGCCTCGGCTTTGCTCAATCGGGTTTATTTTATAAACGGGGTGTGGTTCGTAGTAAGTACTGGATGGGCTTAACACTGTAACCTTAAATAAAATCCGTAAAGCATTTTTAACACGTATATTAAACAAATATTTACAATAAATAAAATAAACGGTAACTAACAAAATATGTAAGAACTCCTGGTCCGGGTCCTGGCGTCACTGGGTGCGAAGTCGCTTCTGTGAACAAAAGATAGTCTTTTAATCTATTCCTTACCTAAGAGGCAAAGTTTAGGTTTACGGTCCTGCATGTACAGTAGCGCGAGCGTTATGCTTGATACAGTGGTTGATCGAGCGCCAGCGCAATGAACTCGAATCGTTGAGAAAATCGATATCGTGCTTATATGTTAGTAACTCTGGAGCGCTGAAGCAAGGATGTCCTACTCCTCGGGAAATAATACACGCGAATGCGCGTCTGCAAACGCGAGATCTCGGACGGTCTTTCTCTAATTATAACCGGGTTAATGTAGGCAATTAGATTATTTATCTAACTAAATTAATTACCGATCTCTATACTAAGTTTAATTATTTATAATTAATCAAGGAATCAAAATACTTAATATTAAAACTACTCTAATAGGTTTACGTAAAGATAGAATAATTTACGTACTATCTAATATATTTACAAACAAGCTCGCACCAGGTATTTACGATGGTTAGGTGGACTACTAATTTATACTACAGGTTATGGAGGTATTCCTCTGCAATTTAAAGACACCGTGTATGGTTATTATGTTGGTCTGTAGGTAGTGTATGAGTTTCAAGCGGGATTTCAGTAATGCCCAGAAGACATAGGCGACGGCCTGTCTTTACTGTATATACTAAGAGAAAGGTCGTAGGTCTTTACAGCCCTGTAACAACCCTTCACCCTCAAGTGTTGATGAGATACGTCGGGGGCTACCCCTGCGTTCCTCTAGGTGTACTTTGTAGTGGCAGTGACGACGGGATCTACCCTTCGTGCTACTCTAGGTGTTAGTGTAATTTGTATTGGCGAGTTCCGTCGAGGGCTACCCCTGCGTTCCTCTAGGTATACTTTGTGGTGGCGAGTGACGATGGGATCTACCCTTCGTGCTACTCTAGGTGCTAGTGTAGTATAACTCCTGGAGCTCAGCCCGGAATTATTTACGGTCTGTAGTGTTTGAGTGTAAATTGTCAGAATGTATAACTTTACAACTTACGTGTCTATCAATAACAGTACAGAATTGAACTTTAGGTTGCCCGATCGCGAAGGACTCTTCGTCGGTGAACAACAGGTCGGTGCTTACTCTAAGCAAACGGAGCGGCTGCGGCTACTGGTTTCTGGAACGGTCAACGGTACGGAGGCGGCTGCTGGATATCGGCTTAACTTGAATCTACTAAGATTCATCTCCCTTACATTATGCGCGTCGCGAGTTTATAAAGGTGCATCTGTGGGCGGTTTCGCGGCTACCGTGCGGGGGATGCCGTTATGCGATTGGTTAAAATCGTTCTGACGTGCAGAAACTTACGGTTTCTTAGAAATACACGTCAGCGGTGATGAATAAATTATTTGTTGTGCAATATCGCGTAAGCTTATGAAATCTATACAGGATGGTCCGCACCTAATTTATTCTAAAACACATATGTACAGGACGCTGGTTCTTTACAACACATTTCATCAACGGTATCAACCCCACCTTTGGACTGTTGTAAAAGCTAATACACTTTCTGTTCACCAGACCTTTCATCGTGAAAATAATCAAAATAGTTTTGCCAGGTTTTGGTATATATGACAATAAAATTATAGTTTCTGTAAATCCAAAGATTGTAGAATACCTCTCCCTGTTTTTGGCGTTAGTAAATTCGCGAGGTATTTCCCGCTTGTTCTTCCGCAAGGTAGCAACGCATGTTGTCTTGTGGTCACGAATAAGTTTTTCTGCAAGGGGAATACCTGAAAACCATTTGTCCATAGTATGATTTGTTCCAGTTCCATCAATTGGTTCAATCTATCGCAGAACATCTGCACTTGGAGAGTTGCCGCATTTAAAATTTCCTTCAGGTTGCGTAACCGCATAAATTTCAAAATTGCAGGTATAAAATGTGTTTGCACCAGCAAGTAAAAATATTCTTATACCGTATCTTACCGGATTGCTTTTTATGTATTTTGACCAAATCCGCACCGTCCCCTAAAAGGCTCCAATTTTTCATCAATAGTAGCAAACTCTCCAATTGTACATGATTAACTGATGTTTTTCTTGTACATCTCTGCAACTTCTCTTATAGGCGCCAATTTATCAAGCTGTCGCCTTTCAGACCTTGTTTCTAAATCGTCGAATCGTATACAACGTAAAAGAAATAAAAATGGTTTTCTTGACATTGTTGCAATAAATACCAGCGATCCCTAGCCCATAAGTCCATCGTATTTAGTTGTGCCGATTTACATATTCACATAAACGTTGATATAAGTCTAAAATAATTGTTCATTAATGTATTACCAATGATAAATACTGTAAAATTTGTAAATTTACAAAAATAGAAGAAAAAACTTACAATTTTTGGGCAACGGTAGCACGCGCGTACTGGGTATATTCTACTTTGAACGTAATTCCACTGCAAAATATGTCACAGAACTGTGTAGCCGATGGCAATCTCATCGACTCCCGCTAAATCAGGTTTGGGGGAGTTCAACATGAAGGTACTGACGGGCGGCCGCAAACAGACCCATAACGTAAAAAGTTACAATGCTTTTAATTAGTAGTGTTTTTACCCATAGCGCGCGTTCTGACGGGTTAAGAATTCACAACACACAACGATAAATGGGCCTTGTGAACGTTGAACACTTATATGATGCCTTCTTGGATTTTGGCTTAGGGGAAAAACACCCTTTTTCGAAAATTCGGTCTACCCGAGCCTTGATCAACGTAGTTTCGCGATAATTACGCCATATTAAACGATACGCTTGTACGCCTGTACTACTACTGCTAACATGAAAACTTTCCTTTCAGCCACATTGGTTTTCCAACCACCTCCACTCTAATTTGCCAAAAAAACTTAAATATATCACTCCGCGCATACACGAAGCCTAAATTGAAAACGTCGGAGATTGCTTTATCAACAAGCCTGTTTCTACTCGAAATTTTATCTGGGAAATTTGATATTTAATGAAGTTTTAATATTTAATTCGTAAAGTTTTAAATTACGCAAACGACAATCGAAAAGTTTCTCCCATCATTACTGCGTTATTACATCGAAACATTCAAAATGTTCGGTACTAACAAATAATTTAGATATTCGAAATTTTTCGGCGAATCTTGATTAAATCATGGATACATTACAATAAGTAAGCCCTAAAAATCAAAAAAAGGCCCTAAAATAACTTGTGTATATCAAAGACACTCAATATTATAGAAAACACTTATAAACATTTTATAGGTAATTAAATTTTACATAAGTTTCTCTTATAAAAGTGTTTAATACGAAACTAAATAATTAATAAATTAATACAATTAATATCAAAACGTAAACGTGAACACTCAAAAAATCGAATTAATGGATCACCCGCCGTACAGTCCTCATTGGGCACCCAATGACTTTCTCTTGTTCCCGAATGTCAAGAATAAATTGCGTGGACAAAATGCTAGGACAAATGGTTCGAACGAATCCAAAAGTGTATTGATCATAAAGGAGAATATTTCGAAAAACAATAAACCAATTTTCAATGACAAACTACTGTTTCTTCATCATAAAGCTCAATATATAAATAGTGGCCTTCGTAAGGGCAATGATTCACGAGTAGAAGACCGACACCTCACCTTTCACTTTTGTGACGTCATTTGACCTTGGGGATTTCCAGGGCCTGCCACGTGGCTGACCACTATTTGACCTTGAGAAAGTTGTTTACCTTGAGAAACAGGTTTGCCTTGAGAAAGTTGTTTACCTTGATAAAGTTGTTTACCTTGAGAAACAGGTTTGCCTTGAGAAACAGGTTTACCTTGAGAAACAGGTTTAGCTTGAGAAACAGGTTTACTTTGAGACCAGGGGCTACGCGGAAATTTGAAATTGTGGTTTCTTGTCAGACGAGAGCTACCTCTAGGACGTGGTGCTTCGCTGGGGATTGTTTTATGGAAATTCTTGTAAGATAAATGTTACATCTAGGACCTGGTGCTTCGCTGGGGATTGTTTTATGGAAATTCTTGTAAGATAAATGTTACATCTAGGACCTGGTGCTTCGCTGGGGATTGTTTTATGGAAATTCTTGTAAGATAAATGCTACATCTAGGACCTGGTGTAGCGCTTGGGGTTGTTTATAGAAATTCTTGTAAGATAAATGCTATCTCTAGGACCTGGTGTTTCGCTGGGGTTGAAAATAAATGCTACCTCTAAGACCTGGTGCAGCGCTGAGGGTTGTTTATAGAAATTCTTGTAAGATAAATGGTATCTCTAGGACCTGGTGCAGCGCTTGGGGTTGTTTATAGAAGTTCTTGTAAGATAAATGCTATCTCTAGGACCTGGTGTTTCGCTGGGGTTGAAAATAAATGCTACCTCTAGGACCTGGTGCAGCACTGGGGGTTGTTTATAGAAATTCTTGTAAGATAAATGGTATCTCTAGGACCTGGTGCAGCGTTGGGGTTGTTTTATGGAAATTCTTGTAAGATAAATGCTACCTCTAGGACCTGGTGTTTCGCTGGGGATTGTTTTAATAATAAAGATGTAAGATAAAATGTTATCTCTAGCTTCGCTGAAAATTTGAAAATTGAATAAGGGACCCTATTGCTAACTTGTAAGACAGGGTCTAGTGTTAGGTCTGAACCTCTGGTGGGGAAATAGTAAGGACTCTAATGCTAACTTGTAAGACAGAGCTTGTTTGTGGTGCCCCTAGCAGGAGTATGGACTAATGAGTATTTACTGTAATAAAGGTGGCGTTACCTAGTGGTATATTTCAGAGTTAATCTTTGTTTGTGGTGCCATCTAGCAGGGTATGGGTTAATGAGTATTTTCTGTAATAAATCGGCATATTTCAGGGTTAAGCAGAGGTTTGTTGCTGAGTCATCAGGAGGAGCAGCGAGCGTTTTTCTGTAATAGGTGGTATATTGTTTAGCTAATTAGGATTTGTTTGTACTTTTATGACTTATACATGTTCTTAAAGTTTACTAATCAAATGCATTGCCTGTAGAACATTCATAAAGGTGTTTTTAAGATGGGGTTTAAAAAATTATTTTTGGATGTGACACAGTATACGTTGAAAATTATTATCTTATCATATCCCAATCAAAAAATAATACTATAAGATCTTAAACATACATACAACACCGTAAAAAAAATGTTAAGGAATTAGAAATCGTAACTTGTATTAATAAATACAGAGATTGCATCTGGTCCTTGGAGAAGATAATAATGATTTTGAGGCAAACCGTCAAACGGATTTGCTATGGTATAAAAAGACTTGTACATTAAGGTTGGGATTAAACCAAGCTGGCAGTCTCACCAAACCTGTTACTAATAGTAATGAAACTTCTACAATTTGAGATCGTCTGAATTTTACAGTGCTCGAACCTCAAAAGTATTCCTTGACGTCAACTCTAAGTTATAGCTAATAGGGTTTTAATTTCATTTAGAATGTAAAAACACGCATTCACTTTGACTGTCTCTTTGAATATTTTATTTTGAAGGTCTCTTTTAAAAGTACAAAATAAAATAAGGCCATTTTTGATATTTAAAGACGCTTATAATGTACTGCTATTATTTAAATTAAATAGTTAATTACAATGGTTTTAATGAGTTTCATCGTATGATAAAATTGTTTTGTAAAATGCAGCAATGCAAAATAAATAAACTGTAGCTTAATCTGATATGTACTATTTGTGAAGATAATAATATTTTTTTAAAAAATAAGATAAGATCTGTAATTGTTGCTTTTACATTGTATACAAACATGAAAAAATTACTTTTTGTTTTTACTTCAGTGGTGACAGTTAATTGTTTTAAATTATGCTTGCTTTTGTAAGTTAATTACTACACATCAATTGTAATTAATAACAGGTTAAATATAATAGTCTAAAATTGATTACCAATATAATATAAATCATTTCTTTAAAAAAACATTAAATAATAAATTTTATATAATAAGATTTTTTAAAACACACAAGCCGAATTAAAAGAAAAACAATAGATTCAATTGGTATTAAGGGTTCTTGATTAAAACAATTAAACGTAGTACAAAAGGAATTTTTCAAAATGATTACAAACGAGATTATGGGTTCAAAAAAATTCTTTTTACATTCATTGAACCTTGAGATTTAAAGTTACATATCGATAAACTATTTGATGAAATACAATTATATAAGTTATACAACGCTCAACTAAAATATAATTTTGAAAAGTTACTTAAAATATTCGAACCTAAAAAATATTTTTTAAATCTGCAACTGAAAAACACCTTAACAAATTAAAATATAGAGTTAAAAAAAATTTAATGGTGACTTCTCTTTTATGAATTCTATACAATCGAAAAAAATTATTATCTGTTGTTTTTAATTAATAGCTATGCTAATTATAACCTTTTAAATTTCTAATTTGAAATAAGGGCAACGTAATTTAGTTATTTGTTTCATAGAAATTACCATCGTCAAGATTTGAGCTGCATCCATCGTCTTCACCTTGAACGATTATATTGTAATAAAACAGTTTAAACTCAAATTTAGATCTAATAAAAAACTCATTAAACAGTGATTACGCTTTAAATGCAAAATAAATAAAGCTTTTTATATTACGTCATTATTATATAGACAGTTCAAAATTTTTTAACAAACTTAAATTACTACATGTTAAATTTTTTAGTTCTCAAAATAACCGTATTCATTTTTTTAATTTACCTGTACCCATTTTGGTTCGACTGTATGTTTTTTCTAATAAAAACAGAATCTTCAATATTTAACGTTCAAAGCTGTGTTCCATCTTTTTAAACTTTCATATTATGAAAAAAATTTCCAATTATTTAATAAAAAATACATCTTTGGGATTTTTAATAATTATGTTTATGTTTGAATTTTTCAAATTTGAAAAAACAATCTTTCAATTTTGAAACAATTACTTGACGGAATAACTGTAAGATGCTTTGTTTATAATATCAATTAAAAATCCCAAAAGATAAGTATTTTATTATTTTTATTATTTTACATAAACAAGCATGATGACCCATCAAAAGCAATCAGATTTATTTGTAAAAACATATGCAGGTTTTAGGTAAACAAATAGCATTAATTCTAAATTTATCGATGTTTTTGAGGGTTTGAATGAAGCTCTTAAACGAAGACAGTCACATGTTTTTTAAGAAAAATACATTTCAGGAGAAGAAAACATCAATTATAATACATTGTAAAAAAATTAATAAAACATTGAAACAAGAATGTGAACCGATATAATGATAAATTTTAATGGGAATGCATTTTCTTTTATGAATGCAGTATATTTTCATTATTATTTGG
>JARFJB010001998.1:1845000-1860000 GCA_036346205.1 Vesta saturnalis
TGTGTTAATACAATTTTAAATTATATTAATCCGATCAAGCTACTACAGACCAAAGACTATGATTTATCATCTGCTATCGAATTAATAAAAATTATACAAGTTTTTTCAAGGAGCTTTGTTCGGATAATATTTTAATCGCCCAGCTGATTTCGGCTTAACACAATCAGTCACACAGTTAGGCGAGTAACTTTCTTTACGAAGCGCGCGATGATCTGGTCGCAGATCCCAAAGTAAAACTTAAAACAATTTTATTTTTTTACAATAGATCAAGCTATAAATGCTTTAGAATCCAGATTTGATTTGATGAATACGTAAAGCAATAATTTTTAATTTTTGTTCAACATACATGACTAGAAAACTTACCTAAAACGAATTAATTAAATACTGTAAGGACTTGGAAATACTAGTTACTGATGGTGAATCAGTTTTAGGGTTTGTAAATGCAAAACAAAATTCAATTGAGTTTATTAAACAAAATTTAGTTGCCTTATGGTTAGCGTCCTTGCTTTTAGTATAAAAATTGATGAAATTTTTCATTATTGGGTAACTTATTGTGAGGGGGGGATCACACGTTTTTGGCCGGACGCCAAAATTGCTAGCGTCGGCCCTGAGTGAACGTAACTAGTGTTTGTCTTATAGGGAATAACTAAACTGAAGAGGCAAAATGTTTATACTGTTTAGACGTATCTTCTTAGATTTGTTAAAATTGCCTCCAGGTAAAGCTAATATCACCTTTGGGGTATGGTTCATGGGTTTCAAAACGTTAGAATATAATTTAAATTAGAAACCAGTGAAAAAGTAAAGGAGGAGAGTATTGTCACATATTCCAACCGACTCATACATTTTTGTCATTCTCTAATAAATCCATTTATCAATTACGTAAGCCTCTTTTACCCATAAATCTGATAATCCACCTGAGACTAAAATTTCTCTTTTATTTACGGATTGAAATGTTTTAATGGAATTGGGGTTGTGAGTGTTCAAAGATTAATTATTTACAAATAAAATGTATTATACATTTATTTTTATTTGTTCAGTTTTTTAAATTTTATTTTATATATCTTATTATACTAATGGATTAGTTTTCATATTCGAAATTGCTGTAATTTCAATTACACTCTTTTCTTCATATTTTATGTAATCGATAGTAAAAAGCTTTGCACGTACTGAACCAACATTTTAATACTTTAATTAGGTGAGGTCGGACCTAATAATGATGTTGATCCCTGAATTGAAAAACGTTAAAGATAAAAATATGTGTTGTTATACTGCTTACATTATTTGTGTAGGATCACGAAACTTAAAAGGGACAAGAATTTTCAATTTCCTGCAATATTTATTTTAAACTGCAGTTTTAATGGGTAAACACAGTAATGCTAAGTTGTACATTTATCAATGTTTTTATTGACACAAAGTTCTTAGATAATTATTATATAAAGCACACTGTCGTAGACTCTTAATATTTTGTTCCGATTTAATTTTTCTGATTCGTTCACGTACATTTAGTATATTGCTTTGTTCAGAATAAAAAAGTAATCGATCGTTTTAATTTACTTAAAACACTTAGGCTTAGAAAACGCCCGAGTAGAATAATATCTGTGAAATTACATTTACAATCGAAAAAGAATTTTTCAATATTTTGTGTTCTGGCCAAGCAATATTTTTACTGGCTTACAGAGTGTCTCCCTTTTACAATTTCCAGCGTTTCAATTTGAAAACTGGGAGGTCGATCTACTTTTATCTCGTCCATCAGTAATCACAGAAACGTTTACTGTATAGTCCCGACCAATCCCTTGAAATTGAGAACCTAGTATAACACTCGATATAAAAAGCGTTAGATTCGAATACAGAAACACGTTTCATTTCGCTTATAATACAGCTGCTTGGACGGAATAGGTGTCACTTTACCTTTCGGTCTTGTCTGTAATTGAAAAGGGAGGGTGATGGTGGCCGACGATGTCACAAGATCGAGATGGGATCCACGTGACAGCTTTCTGATTGAAAAATACGAAAGCAATGCTTTTGCCCTTCGCGAATAAGATTGGGCTAGGGCGAGACATCACTATGGGATTTGTATCCTAATCCTATATTACATTTTGCTCTTTAAATTACTTATATTTAGTTATTTGTTTAGTTGTTAAACGTAATTTAGATTAAATTATTAAATTGAAACAAAGAATTTGTGAAAAAATCTTTTTCAACGAGGGTTATTTTCTAATATACCATTTTATTCCTTTTGGATTAAGCCTAATATGCTATAAAAATAACCCAATATAGAAGAGGGTTGGAAATATGAGCGCATTACTTAAATTGAGATGGGAATGGAATAATATCTATTTATTTTTCCTTTTCGTTTTTTTTTTCAAGAAATTTATTACTATTTATTATATTGCGTATAAGATCTTTTCGCATGCATTTAAATTTTTATATATCGACGGTTCACAAAATTGTGAACTTGAACAACCATTTTTTGCATACAAAATTTGACCAAAATCATTTACTTTTATATTTGTTGCTTTTCTACCCTCTGATTCGCTTATATTCCTGTAAAGAACAAAGAAAGATATGAATTATAGAGAATAAAATAAAAGCAATTTCAAAATAATACTAAAAAAAAGTACACTATAATGAAGAAAAATATACTAACGGCAAATCGGAAAAGCTTTATTATCCCACAATCTCAGGTTATGATGGAAACAATACAGAAACGTACTAGTTTCCAACAGTGTTATGGAAATGATTCATACATTCGTTATCACATAAACAGCCAATTGAAGTTGTGTAATTACATAAAATAATATTTTCCAAATTTCTCGTAAAAAATGAATATAACGTGAATAATTGTGCAAAGTAATGTTACGTTAAATGTCGAAAAGTGACGAATCCTGTGACGGATTTAATAAATAATATATTTTGAATACAAAATTACGGTTTAATTGAAATAAATTTAAATAAGAGAAACACCCGAAAACTAATTAATTGTCATACAAAGTTTTAATATTTTAAATAACAAACAACTAGCTTGGATAATCAAATAGTTCAAGGAAAACAGCTTTACTCAATTTCCACTGGTGCAAACAGGCAGTAGATTGATGTTATATAATTAGTTAGTGAGTGTCTTGACAGTAGGCAAGTGAAATGAATGTAACTGTTTCAATATAACCCAAGAAACCGACACCGGCCAGAGGTATATCAGTAGTCGGTAAACAATCTGCAGTAAGTAATCGTAAGCGTACCTAGAAAGTAACCATGTAACTTCAGTAACAATTGTAGATATTATTTTTCGAAATAATCACACGATATAACCATATAATGTTGAAATCATCAATGGTACTGAAAAAGGGTACATAAAAAGTCCAGAATTATTTGTTTTATATATATATATATATATATATATATATATATATATAGGGTGTGGCGCGAAGAGTTTTGATTAAAAGTAATGGCGGATACAGTTATGTTAAAAATCTGAAATTACGAAGCTGTAAGTTTTGGATGACACTGAGTTCAAATATAATATTATCCTGGATGTGGCGCTTCCGGTTATACCGGAAGTAGACGTCAACTTTGTTATTTTAAATGGCACCTAATATTTTTTATTTTATGTTTGAATTCTACATGAAATTCTAGATAAAATTTGTGCACAATGTCCTATACCAAAAATGAAGTATTTTCGAGATATATCGATTTTTTTTAAATTTTGAAAAAATCGTAGTCCACATTGAATAACGATATCTCCATTAATAACGAAGCTAGTGACGTGAAATTGTAACCAATAAACAACAAGCGCTTGTCCGTTAACTCCATATATCCATGCCATTGATATTTTATACAGGGTGTTTTAAACTTAGTCGCCAACATGCACAATTTAAATCATTTATAAGTTGCTTACTTTAAATAGAACACCCTGTATTTTAATACATTTTCCGCCGTATTTGTTTAAGTCAAGTCATTTGGTATCAGTATTCCCTATACCCAAATCCAAACACTTTTGAGATATAATTTCATTATCTTAGTTAAAACATAACAGCACTTAATTATTTCAACATTAGTAAAGGGTAGGCCATGATTTCCATTATTTAAGGTGATATTTTGTTATTTTTTCATAAGTTATTAATTCTGAAAAGTAACCAATAACCTGAAAGCATTATTAATCGTGGATATCATTAAAAACGTTGACTAGGTATTTTGTATTCATTTAATTAGATGACTTACAAAGAAAAATAACTAAATGTAATATTAAACAAATAAAGTTTTATAATAAGTGTTCAAAATTAGCACCATCTACTTCTAAACATTTATGAATCCTTTTCATTAAGTTATGTCTTGTAATTCTGGAAATATGGTCGGGTGTTAGAGAATTTAAAGCAAGTAAGATTCTCTACATCATATCTTCCTTTGTCGTAACAGATTTGGAAAATACCTGATTTTTAATGTTACCCCAAATACCAAAATCTAGAGGAGCCAAATCAGGAGAGCTAGCTGGCCAACGAAACGGACCCTGATTGGCAATCCATCTATCATCAAACATGTCGTAAAGATGCTGAGCAACAGGCCCAAAGTTATGAGGAGGTGCTCCATTTTGCTGATACCAAGCTGAAGCCGCCTCTTCATTTCTTAAAGTATGTAACGCCGGTCGTATGGCTTCTTCTAAAATGTGGCAATATCTTGTCACACCATATAACTTTTTTTATGAAGTTTTCATCCTCTTGGGTCTTCATTAAAAACCATTCACAGAATTCTACGCTTCGAGGAAAATCACCTAATTGTAAGTGTTGCACCAAATGATATGAAAATGAATTTTTCTCGTCGACAAAGTAAGATCTCTCTCACAATCTCTAATGGGGGCATTTGGAGAGGCCGTAAAATAACCCAAAATATTAACTTCGTTTATGTCACTGTCCACTAGTGGTTTATTTTTATTAATTTTTGTCTTAAATTAACCAAACTAACGGCAGTTTTTAAGCAATCTTCTTACAATATCACCAGTTGCATTGGGTCGATTTGGATATCTTTCTGCAAAAACACGGCAAGTCCGTTCAACAATTCTATTACACTAGCCGTAAATAATAATAAGATTTAATAAACCCTACATTTGCCATTATTTACTATTAAATACAAACTGGTAAAGAAAACTGTCCAAACAACATAAACAATTAACGTTCTAACTATCAAATCTTTGACAGCCATGGCCTACCCTTTACTAATGTTGAAGTAATTAAGTGTTGTTATGTTTTAACTAAGATAATGAAATATCTCAAAAGTGGTTGGATTTAGGTATAGGGAATATTGATACCAAACGAATTGGCTTAAAAAAATACCGCGGAAAATGTAATGAAATACAGGGTGTTCTATTTAAAGTAAGCAACTTATAAATGATTTAAATTGTGCATGTTGGCGGCTAAGTTTAAAACACCCTGTATGAAATATTAATGAGATGGATATCTGGAGTTAACGGGCAAGTGCTTGTTTTTTATTGGTTACAATTTCACGTCACTAAGTTCATTATTAATGGAGATATCGTTATCCAATGTGGACTAGGATTTTTTCAAGATTTTTAAAGAAATTGAAATATCTCGAAAATAGTTCATTTTTGATATAGGACATTGTGCACAAATTTTATCTAGAATTTCATGTAGAATTCGAAAATAAAATAAAAAATATTAGGTTCCATTTGAAGTAACAAAGTTGACGTCTACTTCCGGTATAACCGGAAGTGCCACATTCAGGACAATATTATATTTGAACTCAGCGTCATCCAAAATCTACAGCTTCGTAATTTCAGATTTTTAACATAACTGTATCTGCCATTACTTTTGAACAAAATTCTTCGCGCCACACCCTGTAATATACAATGTGTCCCAAATTCGTTCTCTATAAAGGGATCTCGGCTTCTGTTATACTTACGGCAAAGGTTAAATGGGGAACGTTTATAGGAAGCTTAGAGCATTCGATATCCGGTTTCAGATTTACGATCGGTCAATTGGTTTTGAAAATATCGAAAAACCGAAAATGGCAGATTTCGTTTTTCGCCAGTAAATCCGAAATGGTTAATTTGACAGCTGTCACAATGTGAGATTATTCGGACACTTTTTTAAGACGAATAAGGTGGCGTGTATGACATGTCACAATCGTCTTTTGTTATCCCACAATCTGCCTCAACTTTCATTTTTCTTATTGCCGCCATATTGGATTTTTCGATTTTTTGAAAGAGCGCAATATTTCCAGTTTAGTGATGTCTCACAACTGCATACAAGATTAGAGTTTCATCGAAATATCACACTTTCTAAGGTTAGGACTTATTTATTATTAGTAGGCCATGATTTATTTGTCGCAAAATAACATTAATAAATAATGTACAAAATTCTTTGAATTTTCAATAAAACATGAAATTAAATAACGACCTCTCAACAAGACAGATGTTTTGGGACAAATTCCCAGCTATGAGTGTGTTAAAAATAAAGCCAGAAAAATCGTCATTAACTTAATTAATACTTGAACCTTTGAACAACCTACAATAAAATTACAATTACAATTAATTTACAGATTTGCAAAATGACGTCCATTTACATCGAGAAATTTTTGACAATTGGTGACTGTTTTTCGTACAACCCTAGCAAGTGTATTTCCGTTAACACTATTGCTAAATGTATCCAAAACTCTCTGTCTCAGGATTTCTATGGTCGCAGGAGGATAAAACCCGTAGACCTCATTCTTTGTGTGACCCCAGAGGTAGAAATCCAAGGGCGAAAGGTCAGGGGATCTAGGAGGCCAAGATATTGGACCATTTAATGCAATAATTCTTTCATCAAACTGCTCCCTTAAGAAGTTCCTGACTTGAATGGTGTTGTGTGCCGGACATCCATCCTGTTGAAACCAGGTTCTTCTGAACTAATCTTCGGTGAGAGTCGCTCGTAAAGCCGGCACAACCTGGTTTCGCAAAAGCTCTAGGTACCTCTGTCCGTTTAAGTTATAGTCAAACAAAAATGGTCCTATAAGTCGATTTTCTGCAATGATTAATAATTTATAATACATAGGTGCCCAATTAAAATAGGTAAGTTAGATTAAATTACCAATAATCCCACACCAAACGTTACTTCCAAATCTGGTCTGTAGACGTCTCTCTGCCACTTCGTGAGGGTTTTCTACAGCCCAATGATGAATGTTGTGCTTATTAAAAACTCCACAATTCGTAAACCTACTCATCAGACCACAAGACATGATTAACAAAATCGGATTTTCATTACACATTCTAGTATACCACTGCAGAAGCGCATTCGTCTTGGAAAATCAGTTTCCTTAAGTCCTTGAACTATTGTGGGTTTGTATGGATAGTAGTTATTATTTTTTAACACTCTTTGTACCGTTGATTTCGACACACGAATTTCCCGTTCTACCGTTCTTACCGATGCACTGGGGTTTTCGTTGACAGCTTGTAAAATGTTTCTGTCACGATTTTCATTATCAATATTGTATCCGCTTTTAGGTTGTTCGAAGGCCTCATAGTTAATTAAATTAATTACAATTTTTCTGAAGTGGGTTTTATGAGGCTGCCATCGTTCGGGGTACATCTCCAAATACCTCGCTGAGGTAATGTCGGCGTTTCTGTTTGACTGCAAGTAAAGCGCTAACATGTCAAACTTTTCTTCATTTGAATAGGGAATACCGGCCATTTTCAACAGGCTTTTACAATTTGTGTGTCACGTTTAGGATTTTAATGACAGAAAAGCGTACTACTTATGAAAAAACTACTTTGAATTATTTAACGTCAAAGTCAGAGCCACCTTATATGGAAAAAATGAAACCCAATTTTACTGACAAATAAATCATGTCCTACTAATAATAATAAATAAGACCTAACTTTAGAAAGTGTGATATTTCGATGAAACTCTAATCTTTTATGCACTTGTGAGACATCACTAAACTGGAAATATTGCGCTCTTTCCAAAAATAGAAAAATCCAATATGGCGGCCATAAGAAAAATGAAAGTTGAGGCAGATTGTGGGATAACAAAAGACGATTGTGACATGTCATACACGCCATCTTATTCGTCTTAAAAAATTGTCCGAATAATCTCACATTGTGACAGCTGTCAAATTAACCATTTCGGATTTACTGGCGAAAAACGAAATCCGCCATTTTCGGTTTTTCGCCGATATTTTCAAAACCAATTGACCGATCTTAAATGTGAAACCGGATATCGAATGCTCTAAGCTTCCTCTAAACCTTTCCCCATTTAACCTTTGCCGTAAGTATAACAGAAGCCGAGATCCCTTTATAGAGAAGAGAATTTGGGACACACTGTATATACAGGGTGTGGCGCGAAGAGTTTTGTTCAAAAGTAATGACGGATACAGTTATGTTAAAAATCTGAAATTACGAAGCTGTAGATTTATATATACAGTGTGCTCAGAAAGTAGCGGATAAATGCATTAGTTTCGAAATCGTTAATTTGTGGTCAAAATCCTGCGACACGTCGATTTTTTATTTTGATTCCGGACTTTATGCTGTATCAGACATGATAGATAGATAGATGGTGCTGTGCACTTTCCGGATATGAAGTCAAAGTTCAAATTTTTAAATGGCAACCCTGCATGTTCTTCGCGGAAATCGAGGCAAAAATGCCCTATTTATAGGGATTATTTGAAACAGCATGCGCGATATTAATTATTAGATGTGGCATAATTCGAAAAGTGGTGCGGAGTTAGTGTTGCGTTAAATTGAGAGTCTGGGTACTAAACAGTGCACAATATTTATTAAAATAAAGATAAACTGAACGAAAACAAACATAAAGGGTTTTTGTCTTCGGGTGACAAAAATACGTACTTCAAGTCTACCTATAACGATACATAAATATGCGGTTTTCGGCCGCTTGAAAATAAAAAATAAACTCCATATCGAGTTACCTAGTTGCTTTTTGTTTTGACAAATTCTACATTTCAATCACACCAGTTTCGTTTTTGACTAACACCACACCACTTTTCGAATTATGCCACATTTAATAATTAATATCGCGCATACTGTTTCAAGTAATCCCAATAAATAGGGCATTTTTGAACTCAGGAGAAAGAGTTTCATCGATTTCCGCGATCACAGGGTTGCCATTTAAAAATATGAACTTTGGCATCATATCCGGAAAGTGCACAGCGTCATCTACATGTGTCTACATAAAGTCCGGAATCGAAATAAAAAATCGACGTGTCGCAGGATTTTGACCACAAATTAACGATTACGAAAATAATGAATTTATCGTTACTTTCTGAGCGTACTATATACAGGGTGTCTAGAATCTACCCACGTTCTGTGGCTATCTTTGTTATTATAAGAGATACAGAGTCGGTTAAATTAGCAAAGTTGAGCAGAATTACATGGTAATTCAAATACCGATAAGAAAATGCAACATTGTTGCCAACTTTCTAAGATATCTGAAAATAACTAAAAATCGTCCCAATTTTCAATCGGCTATATCTTTTTTAATATTCAAAATACGAAAAAGTTATAAGAGAGACTTTTGATAGCTATTTTTACGCAAAATGGGAAAATGCGAATAAAACATTTTTTAATAATTATTTTTCGAGCTACAACCCAAACATACATTTTTTTACACGGCAACTATAGGTGGCTTATTTTTTTCTGATTTCAAAAATGTATAGTTTTCTATGTTTAGTATTATTAGTTAACTCACAATTTTCAAAAAAAATAATTATAATGTTTATTAAACAAATTAAAGTGTGCCGTGAACATTTAAAAAGCAAAATAAGTTCATATTCTACTACTAAATTTGTGGAAACAACAAGAAATAATGTACTACATTATCAAAATAAAAAAGTTCTAAATAAATTTAACTTACAACGAAGAGTAACATCAAAAAATATAAACAGATAACACAATCATAGAAGTGCTTCAAAAGGCCCTGCATTATTTCACATCGTTTTAAAATTTCGTTTTGAACTTTTAATAAACTTTGGGTTTTCCCGCCCCTTTGACAGGGAAAACTAGAAATTTGAAATAGTATTGCGTGACTTGTTATCCATTTTTGTTTTAGCTTACATTTTTGTTTGGCAACCATTTTTGTTTTGGCAGGAAATTTGAAATGGTATTCTAATAAGGGGGTTTCATACTATCCCATAAGACAGTTATAGGACTTCGGAACTTGTTCTCGGACCTTAGCCCCGTTGTTGGGAAAACTTGAAATTTGAAATAGTATTCTAATAAGTGGCTAGCATACTATCTAATAAGACAACCATAGGACTTTTTGTCACGTCTCAGATCAATCTCAATCAAATACATAAACAGATTTTTACTTACAATCCGATTTTAAAATCTCAAAGTATGTAGAAATAAATTCAAGATAAAGTACTTAACGGTTTTCCCCAATCATTAATATAAAGTAATTATCTTCTGGGTTTCCCCAGTTATGTAACCACAATAACATCCTTTCTCTATTCAAATACCTCTAACGTGTTTGGAAAAAAACTCACCAATTAGCTTATTACATAAAAGGTAAGCAGACCTTGAAAGTACAATTATGATGTTCACGTTCTTTTGTGTGTACGGCGTAGGGATTTCCCAGTTATGTAACCCTCAATAACATCCTTTCGCTATTCAAATACCTCTTGATTTAAGTTACAGCTTCCAAAAACCAACTTTCATTTCAAAAATACTGGCTTGATTTAAGTTACAGCTTGCAAAACCAACTTTCATTTAAAAAATACTGAATTGATTTAAGTTACAGCTTGCAAAAACAACTTTGAACTAATCAAACCAATTTATGAAATCAGTGTACCAAATTAATTAATCTAATCAGTGTATCAGATTAATCTCAATCAAGAAGCTGAGCTAACAACTCTACATAACCTTCAGGTAACGATTCTCTGACTGTATAAACCTAACTCCCATGAGCGACCATTTACTGTGTAGTGAAGGCTAACCGACGCTCAAAGTTGGAACTCTGAGGGCACCGGCGTGAGAAAAGAGTCGATCATCAGCAAATCAATCTCTATCAAATCAATCAACCAAATCAATTAATCAATAAAATCAACCCCTATCAAATCAAACACAATCAAATCAATCAACCAATCAAATCATCGTTGCAAAAACCAACTTAGAATTCAAAAATACCGATTTAGTTTAACTACGTCCTAGAAATTTTGCCAGACATTTTTTTATCGGAATTACCTGTCAAAAAAGACCTTAGATTTATAAACGAGCTTGAACACACTAAGTCTCTATTGGAAATGGACAAATGCCTGGGGGCAAATAAGCAAGTTGACTTTTATTTCCAATTTTGATAATACACTCTATGTTTTATATGAAAATAACTCGGATTTATAAACAACCTGGAATAAATTTGTACAACAGACAATACAGTTTTGCATTTATAAAAATTATTCGTTACGTCCGACACTTTTAAATGATTGTGTACAACTAGAAACCTTAAATTGTTTTAATAGCTAAGAATTTAAATAGCCTAATTGTATTTCAAGGACCTTTCACCTTTATTGTAATTGCATAACTAAAGAAGTTGACTTTCATTTCCAATTTTGATAATACACTTAATATTATAAGTTTTTATGAACGAATAAGTTCAAAAGTACATATGTAATTAAAAATTATTATCAATTGTATTAAATACGTAAATAAAACGTTTACCTCGAGTAGGATTTGAACCTACGACGTGTACTTTGCTAGAGTACCGCGCTAACCAACTGCGCTATCGAAGTACAAGCCCCAATCGATGTAAATTTTGTCTTTATATATGCTGAATACATAAATAAAGTCGTTAGGTTATGAAGAGTTGTTAGCTCAGCTTCTTGAATGATTTGATTGAGATTGATTGACTTGATTGGTTGTTTAATTGGTTTCATTGACTTGATTGAGATTAATCTGATAGACTGATTAGATTAATTCATTTGGTACACTGATTTGATTATTGGTTTGATTAATTGAAAGTTGTTTTTGCAAGCTGTACCTGATTTAAATCAAGTCAGTATTTTTGGAATGAAAGTTGGTTTTTCCAAGCGGTAACAAATCAAAACAGTATTTTTGAAATGAAAGTTTGTCTTTGCAGCCTGTAACTTAAATCAAGCAGTTTTTTTTAAATGATAGTTGTTTTTTGCAAGCTGTAACTTAAATCAAGCCAGAATTTTTGAAATAAAAGTTGTTTTTCGCAAGATGTAACTTAAATCAAGAGGTATTTAAATAGTGAAAGGATGTTATTGTTGGTTACATAAATGGAAAATCCCCACGCCGTACACACAAAAGAACGTGAACAACATAATTGTACTTTTAAGCTCTGTTTGCCTTTTATGTAATTAGATAATTAGTAAGATTTTCCAACCCGTTAGAGGTATTTGAATAGTGAAAGGATCTTATTATGGTTACATAACTTGGAAAATCTAGAAAATAATTACTTTATATTAAAGACCATTAAGTACTTTATCTTGAATTTATTTCTATATTACATTGAGATTTGAAAATTGGGTAGTAATTAAATATCTAGTTAAGTATTTGATTGAGATTGAATTCATAGATTGATTTGGTTATTTGGACTTGATTAATTGATTTGATTGAACTCTGTTACAGAAAACATTACTTAGTTTTAAAAATACTGCAGTATATGGCGTTACAAACAATCAGGGTGGCATGATAAGCGGCCAAGACCTGAAAACAAGTTCCGGAGGCCTATATGTAGTTATCTTATGAGTTAGTAGGCTGGCCACTTATTAGAATACTATTTCAAATTTCAAGTCTTCACGACTAGGGGGCTAAGGTTCGAGAACAAGCTCCGGAGTACTATATCCGTCTTATCAGATAGCATGAGGACGCCCTTATTAGAATACTATTTCAAATTTCCCGCCAAAACAAAAATGGTCACTAAAACAAAGGTAAACCACACGCCACGCAATACTATTTCAGATTTCTAGTTTCCCCGCCAAGGCTACAAGGCCAAAATAGCCGCTACAACAAGAATGGCCGACAAGACACGCCAACTAAATGGCCGCCACTAATAGCTACCAGAGGGCGTATCTGAGCGAAGTCTATAGAACAATCAGAAACCAGGGGCGTTGCCTACTATCATGGCCTTCAATCAGAACGCTGTATACGCTAGAAAGGCAACTGCGGTAGCCCACCCTCCAGGGTTATATATATCGACCTTCTCTGAGCACATAAACTAAGACCCAAGAACACACACGTGCGCACGATCCCCCAATGCACATACACACAAACACACAAAGAGACAAAACAAACGCACGCACTCACACACTCACACCCACACACTCACACTCACATACTCACACTCACACACTCACACTCACACACTCACACTCACACTCACACACTCACACACTAACACACTCACACACTCTCACACTCACACCCACACACTCGCACTCACACTCACACACTCACACTAACACTCACACACACCCACACCCACACACTCACACTCACACACTCACGCACTCACACACCCACTCGCACTAACACTAGCACTAACACTCACACTCACACTAACACTCACACTCAGTCACACTCCCACTCACAATCGCACACACACACTCAAACACACACACACGCACACCACACACACACACACACACCACACATCCACACACCACATACACACACACACACCACACACACACACTCACACACAACAACACAACACACACACACCACACACACCACACACATCACACACACACACACACACACACATCACACACACCACACCACAACACACACACACACACACCACACACACACACACATCACACACACACACACACACACACACACACACACACACACACACACACACACACACACACACACACACACACACACACACACACCACACACACACACCACACACCACACACACATCACACACACACACACACACTCACACACACACACACACACACTCACATCACACCCACACACACACACACCCACACACACACACACACACACACACACACACACACACCACTCACCCACACACACACACACTCACACATCACACACACCACACCACACCACACACACACACACCACACCACACTCACAGTCACACACCATTACACACACACAGTCCACACACACAATCACACACACACACACACACACACACACACACACTCACACCACTCACACACACAACACACCACACACACACACTCACACACACCACATCACACACACACACACAGCACCCACACACACACACACACACACACAGACATCACACACACACACACACCACACACACTTACCACACACACACACACCCAACACACACCACAACACACACACACAACACCACACACACACACACACACACACACACACACACCACACACTCCACACAACACACACACACACAACAAATCACACTCCACACACACCTACACACACACACTCACACCACACACACACTCACACACACACCACACACACACACACACACTCACCACAACACCACACACACACCCACACACACACCACACACACACACACACCCACACACCTCAAACACACCACACACACACACACACACACACCACACACACATACACATCCAACATCACACTCACACACACAACACCCTCACAACTCACACACTCACAACTCACACACATCACATCACAAACACACACACACAACACACACACACAAACACATCACAGCATCAACACCACACTCCACACACACACACACACACACACACACACACACACACACACACACACACACACACACACACACACACAACAACACACCCACACTCCACACACACTACACACACAACACCAACACCACGACCACGACTCACACCCAATCACATACACACAACACACACAAAGACGACAAACACAAACGCACCACTCACACACTCACACCCACACACTCACACTCACATACCACACTCACACACACACCACCACACCACACTCACACTCACACACTCACACACACACACCACACACACC
>JARFJB010001998.1:1867500-1957500 GCA_036346205.1 Vesta saturnalis
CCGCGTTGCTGCCATTAAGGTAATCGGCTCTAATCAGCTGTGAAACACCGATTAGTAAGGATTTTAAATAGTTGATTACTTAAATGGAATTCGGAAATCTCTTCTGTAGGAACGTGCCATCATGATTCTGAGTGAAGTAGTCTAGATACTAAAGTTTTCAATAGTAAGCTATTGCGTATCTTAAATTTCAGATCTTAACTAGTACCGTGTAGGCACAAAGAAATCTTATTCAGATAATTTTTGCAATTTTTCTCCTACAACTGAGGAATTCCAATTTTGTGTTGCAAATTTAACATTTGATAATCTGCCTAAAAGATTTTACACAAAATGTGCAATTACAACTGGACAAAAAGCAGTTAGTGCTTGCTAAATAGGAAAAACAATACAAGTTTTATACTCTCAGACTAAATACGGCATTTGTATGACATAAAAAACTTTACCCTAAAAATATTGTGGGTTGTTAATATTAACATTTTTTGTTGAATTTAAATAAAACTAAACATTAGAACCGTGCTTAATGAATAACTTAATTACATAGTTAAGCGTAATTTAGCTTTTCGAGTTTTCCCGTTGTTCGAGTCGGCAACAAACCAATATAAATCCTTTTAAAGGCGTGTTTCTTTGAATTATTAGATTAAATAGGAATTCTGCTTAAGAAATTTACGATATATCTGCAATTTTGTTATAAAGCGTACATTTAACAGTAGTCTAGTTCAATTAAGTAAATGTAGTTAACGTTAGAATGCGTTTGCCAACAGATATAATTGCTCTTGCAACGAGATGTGCATGTGATCGGAATGATTTTGCTTTTTGTAAATAGCTACTGTATTGATTCTCTAAATAATAGTCGTTGAGTATGGTATTAATTAGCAGCAGTTCCCAACGGCTTCGAGATAACCATTGTGATATAGAGACCCCTGCACAGAATAACTAAGAGTTAATCAGCCGCTTGTTAACATTAACGAACTCGCTATTGTCACTAGACCGACACTAAAAATGTCATTCAGGTCGATAACGAAGCTTTTCAGATCGTACCGTGGTTCTTGTTACGAAGCTTTGTGCGTGCGTATGCATTGAAAGCCTTCAATTTCAACACTTCGTTACAGAGTGTAGTCCAGGATGTGAATCCGAACGTTATGGGCCCTTGAAAATTCTTTGAATGAGGTACCACAAACGCAGGATGATACCAACTGACTACGTGATGAAGGCACGTCCACCTTTTTATCTTTATTTCTAATTACTAACTCGTTAAATGACGTTACGAAAATCTCTTTTAACTAAGGCAATTAAAAAACTAATAGACATAATGACGTTTGATTGTTTACTGCATCGGGCAGTTTTCCCTTTGGATCGGTAATAATGTCACGTTAAGACATGCATTGATGTAGACGCGGCCTTGTTAGCACTAATGAAATAGCATGTGGCTTCTCTGACTGTTCACTAACGAGCGAATAGCCCTGTTACACTAATGAGAAAAGCTCGGACGTGCAAAGCTCATTACGACTAAAGTGCTGTGGACAGTCGAACGGGCACCGTGCATGCTGTAATGGCCGACGTCGTATTGTTTCGATTACCACAACCCACATCAAAGTTCGCTCTTCAACTTTAACAATTCAATACCTGTGTAGTATTACTATCAAAAGCTCACCTAAATGCTTGCCTTCAATACGCAATCATTATTAAATGCCTTCCACCACGCGCTTATTAACATTTCAAGTTTTAGCAAATTATAAGAATTCTTTTACTTGAATGGAATAATAATATATATTATTTTAATTTATGCAACACATTACCGACATAGTTTAATGCTTAACATATAAAACATGGAATTATACAAAAATTATGATTAGTTTATTTTAAATTCTGTTTTAACATAAGGTTTATCAGTTTTGAAGCAATATTGTGTTTTTAGTGACAAAATACAAATCATCTTTATAGTTCTGAACTATAAGCAAAATTACATTTACGCTGTTAGATCGATTTTAAAAATTAATTATGATACAATTATACACATACTTCAGTAATAAAATACTTATCTTTTTTGGGTTTTTAATGGTGTATTTTAAATTATACAATCTAAACGTTTCGATAACACTTACAGTTATCTTCGTCAGTAATATCTGTTAAAATTGTTAAAGATGTAAACAATTTTGTCAAAGTTGAAAAATTAAAACATAAACATCAACCTGCTATCAACATAACAGTTTGAGAAACGTATAAAAGCCAACTATAAAATTAAATTTTAGTACGGATAACTAGGTCATTAAAAATTAAATATTGTTAAACTGCCTTAAAGATGACAAATCAGAACACTCTCTACGACGAAAGCTAACAATGAAAAATGTCAGCCAAAAAACACATTTAACAAAATTTAATCAAGTTATGATGTAAGTGTAAAGTTGTGAAAAACTTCAATTTCAAAATGATAGAAGCATTCACAAATACAAACATGACATCAAATAAAATAATCCAGTTAAATCTAACAAAGAGATATCTTTATCAATAAGTGCAAGTGTTATTAACAATGAAAAGCATAATGCAGAACGTTTTTTTGTAATTTTTTTTAAATTGTAATATTAATTTCAACTACTTATGTTAAATTATAGTGCTGTGGTAATTTAACATATAAATGTAAAGCATTTGCTACAAGGTCTAGGAAAAACAGCAAATAACCTAGACATACCAAAAGTCAAAATTAACATCAAAATTAAGACGTATCATTATGCCTTTTTTTAATTATAAGATGCCAAAACCTATTTAAACGGAAATTTTCTTCTTGTCTATTAAAATTACTCGAGTGTTTATATATTTCAATAGCTTCACGTTGTAAACGAACATAATAATGAGGTTGTCTTGACAATATTTCCATATTGTCAAATTGAATGTCATGATTTAGATTATCCAGGGCATGGTCAGCCACAGCAGACTTCTCTGGTTGACCTAATCTACAAAATCTCATATGCTCTTTACGTCTTGTATCAAAGCTACGTTTTGTGGTTCCGATGTATACTATACGGGTACTGCTTAGATAGCCTTCAAGCGTTGGGACTGGAAGCTATTTGCTTTTTACAGGATGAACCTACGGTTCATTTGTCATAAGATATGGTTTTACATTATACACAATATCTTTGTGTTAATTCAAGCAAAGCATGTTACAATGTTGAAGAATAGCAAGTTGCGTGTAAGCAGTTCCATTTTATGGTTTTTTTGTTAATCTATTTTATTTTGATTCTATATTTGACTCCTCTCCTTTGCTTGGTTTGTGTATCACGTTTCCCCAACAGTAGTTTGAATCTACTGTATGCAACCGTATAAATGATGGAGTATCACTTGTGTAGATTGAAAATTGAGCTAACCAAACCGTGTCTTGTTTATGTCAGCCGGAAAAGTGGAGTTCCTCTATTAACGAGTTTGTATAACTTGTATACAATTATCGCGTTTATTAGTACTGTAGGTAGCGAACCGAGAAATTTTTTTATTGTAATAAAAATTTTCAATCCGAAATTTGTTACCGCGAAGGAATAGATAATTAATGGGTTTCAGGATCTTGTCAACAAGTCGTAATTTGATAATGTTATTCGGGATATTTTATTCTATGTAACTGATATTTAACTAAGGGTTGAAAAGAAAAACATATATTGCTTTGCCTTTACCGAACGACCGTGACGAATCGTTTAAAATTTTTACTAAAAACGTTCCGTTAGTAATTAATTATATCGCCACATACGGAAAAATTTGTTACTAGGAAATTCGAGATCTATAAGGTTTATTACGGACGAATGCATATTTTAAAAACTGATACTTTTTTTAGTAATAAACATGAAAATATTCCGATGTAATATTTCTTGGTTTTTATAACTTTTAAAAACGGGGGTGGATTTGGGAGTAAAACAGTCAGTTGAAGTCGAAGGTTCGATAGAGTTGGACCATTCTTTGATTGTTTTGTTAAAAACCATAATTGCAAACCGTGGTAGCTATAGAATATTATCACTTCCGTTTTAGTAAACACTAAAAACGCGAATTCCTCCTTTTCTTTTTGTGTTGGCTTTAATGTAATTTTTTCCAAACATTAATCTATAAATAATCGCCGTTGCGTCGAGTTTAAACCGCGTATCTTAACCCGTCGTGTTTGTGATAAAGTATTTAACTATAGGATTATATTCAAGTGTAAGTAGGTATTTCAATGTAGATCAAAGCTCGCAGCAAGCAATTCAACAAGCCCATCTAACCTGCTAAAAATCAACAATTGCCTTGTTTATATTTAATTACCACGAGTTATAGAATTGCACCGAATTGCCATTTGATAATAAAGGGTAGTAATTTAAGTGCGAATACGCCATCTCGCAAGCACGCTCATTAAGTTGAAATCTGTTAAAATAAAAGAGGTCCGCTTGACACAGTACCGTGTCCCTCATTGCTAGTATGATTTAGCATTGTTGACCGTTTATTAATATTTCTGTAAAGGAAATAATGCGTGGACTAACGTGGCATGATAGACCTCCGTAAATTCGTTATAAACGAGACCGGGGTTTACAGGCACGAGTCCAGATTACATTAAAAACACCTCAAATTCTATCTTTACTGTTAAACGAACCCGTTCTTATTGTTTTGTGTAGATGAATATGTAAGCTGAGAAAGGGATGCTGTATTTCATAACGCAGTCACTCAAACTTGCGAATAGGTTACCGGTCACTTTGTTATGATTTATTTGCATCTTATCCCTGCAAGGCTTTGTTTTAATTGTATCTTTGATTCAGTTAGCTTATTTAGAATTGTTTGTCTACGACCTAATTTCTCTTTGTGAGTAATTTATTGTAATTGTACGTATTGTAATTGTGTATGTGTAAATTCCTTGCCTATTTTTTTTTGTTCTTGTCTAAGTGTAGTTAAACTGCATTGCAGTTACTTTATTTTACGTGTTTAATTTTACTGTTTGTTATATTTTATATGTACCGTAATCTGCATTATTATTTCTTATTTGCTTATTTACTTAAAGACAGGCATGATTGGTTGTACAGGGCCACATGTTTGATATTAAAATTTTTATTTTTATTTATTTATGAGACAATTGTGGGCGATTTCACAGTTTATTTTTTGTTTGTGTTTATGTGTAGCTAAACTGCTTTTTATTTATTTGTGCCTTAATCTTATAATTTTTACGCACTTATACTGATCTAATGGTGTTTTGTTATGTATTGAACCCTTTATTTGTTTTTTTTTTTGTTATTCTGCATTATTATTTCTTGTTTGCTTATTTACTTAAAGACGGGCATGATTGGTTGTACAGGGCCACATGTTTGATATTAAAATTTTTATTTTTATTTATTTATGAAACAATTGTGGGCGATTTCACAGTTTATTTTTTGTTTGTGTTTATGTGTAGCTAAACTGATTTTTATTTATTTGTGCCTTGATCTTACAATTTTGTACGCGCTTATACTGATCTAATGGTGTTTTGTTATGTATTGAACCCTTTATTTGTGTTTTTTTTTGTTATTTGATTTATTAATGTACTTGTACAATTACTCATTTATGAATAAATTGGGTTTTCTTTGTGGTTCTTTCCCAATTTAGCACATTAACGGGTTGAACGATCATTGTACAAAGCTCGTTAATTTAAATTTGAATAGTTTCATTGTTTACCTGTCCCACTGGTCACTATGATGCAACACTCAACTTCATCCAATTCTATCTCATTCACATAGCACTACGTAGCTTACTGCTAGACGCCCAATTCTTTTGACCAGATTTGAGGTTTGCAAGTAATTAAATACCAGACTTGTAAATAAATTCTAATGTTTTAGTTACTGCCAGGAAAGTCAGTGTAAGGCAAGCAATTAATTTGAGTAATAGTAGCATTATTGTCAGTAAAATCAAGATACATCCCTTAACGATTGTTTTGTTCTTGAACTTGCATTATTGCGAATAAGTTAAAATTGCACTTTTAAAGTTAGGGTACCTTGGCACACTACAGTACTAAATGTAAAAAAAAGATACAGTACAATGCCCAGATTTTTCGGGTTCGGTAACACTTACAGTTATCGTCCTCAGTAATAATAACATATTTTAGAAATTTTTAAGATGTTGAAACATAAGCCAGCTATTGATACAACAGTTTGATAAATGTATAAAGCCAACTGTGGAATGTATAACTAGATCCTTAATAAACTATTTATTGCTAAACTGCCTTGAAGATGACAAATCACAACACTCTAACGGTGGAATTTAACAATATTTAATCCAACTATGATGTAAGTGTAAACTAGTGAAAATTTTTAAATTTGAAATTGATAAAAGCGTTCGCAAATAGAAACTTGACATCAATTAAAAATCCAGTCAAATCTAACAAAGAAATAGCTTAGTTAATAAATGAAAGTGTTATTTTACAGTGGAAACACAATGTAGTTAATTTAAACTACATATGTTAAATTATGTGGTAATTTAACATACAATTAGTAAAGCATTTACTTATAGGTGTAGAAAAAACAGAAGAAAGCTTAGACATACCGAAAGCTAAAGTTAAAATTAATTGCCTTTTTTTAATTATAAAAGGCCAAAGCCTCTTTAAAGGGAAATTTTCTTCTTGCTTACGAACGAACATATCAATGAGTTTGTCTTGATAATATTTCTTTATTATCAAATTGAATGTCATTATTTAAATTATTTAAAGCAAGCTCAGCTACCGCAGATTTCACAGGTAGACTTAATCTACAAAACCTCACATGTTCTTTACCAAAAAAGATACGTATTGTAATTTAAATTTTGAGTTCGTAACTGTTAAATTATTCTGTGGCAGTGTGGGTAGGTAAATAAAGGTATTATACCAATATTTGCCGAAAAATTACAAGCTGTTTGTGAGACATATTAGAGAACTATGCTTAAAACCAAAGAATCAAATGTTTTGTAATAAAATATTGTTAGCCTGTGGATAAGGCTGGCGCAGATTTTTTTTTAATATTAGTATATTTGAATAACATATGTAGGTTTTAAATTAATCATACTTTACCGTGACTTATTTTAAAGTTTGTTACCCCAGTTTCGTTAAAAGGAATTAAATTACATTATGGTTGAAGACAGTTTTTAGAAACATAATGTGTCAGTCTAAATTTATTTTTGTTATCGTGTCTAATACCGAGAAGGTTAGGCCACGGCTATATATTTCTGTATACTTTATGAGCTTACCAGCTCATTTATGGATTAAGTTGCTAATTTGGGAAATTATAGAAGATATTTGGTGCAGTGGGGGTTCTTATTGAAAAACAGGATGTTTGTATCTCAATTCTAGATATCAGGTTTGATTTTTTTCCTGGAAAGTGTCCATTGTGCAGTTTTAGTGTGGAAGATTTTTTTTAGAGTGGCGGTTAAAAAAATAACATGTTTCCAGAGGGATAAAGGGTTTTTGTTTTGCGATTCGTTAGTGAGAGTTAGAGTGATGTAGTTATCGGATGCGCATAGTTTACCTACATTCTACCCGATGTTACCTGAGGATATCGTGAGGGAGTTTACCCTTTTCGCTGCTTGTGGATTACAGATGGGACTCGATCACCCAGGGGAAATTTCTGTGTTGTGGTTCGTCGATTAGTAGTAACATTTTCGATTCCATTGGAGGTATAGCGTTTATTTTAGTGCTTTCTTAGTTTTTTGAGTAAATTTTGCGTTTTAAGTGGATTGAAATAGATGCTGTGTAGGGCATTTTGCTACGCTAAATTGTTGTCATTCCTCTCCATTGTACCCACAGCCTGTTCAAAGGTAGACAATAAAGTACTGTAAATATAGTTGCTAATATATTTTGTGTATATACATAGCAAGGACTTTCGTGTAAATAAGTTAATAATTGTGTTATTAAACCCAGGTAAAGCATTTGAGCTAAATGACGACTGGATTAGATTTTAACATTTCGCTGTTTATTTGCGATTGTAAAATTAAGAGATAGTTTACCAGATGGGACATTTTGTTCCCTGCCGGGTTCCGTTAGTAATAAAAAGGAATTGGGAGATTCGGATGGTATTTTTTCGATAAATTAAGAATGGGTCAATCGTACGAGAATAGCCTTTGCCGTTGTGAAAAGGAAAGTAAAAGTTACACTGAAAATCTGTGCAACTCTGTTTTTCCAATTTCATTAAAAATTGTAGACCTGTATCTGAAAACGCAAATCAACACGCTTTTTTTTTGTTGTTTAGCACTGTATAGATGCCCTTCAGGCTAACGTACCAATTGCCAAGGCGCGTTCATCCCGCATTTATGATCTTACGCTATTGTATTATTATGGGGTTTTTTTTTGCACTGTGAACTGATATTTACATTTTCTAAATCTATGTTTTCTACGTATTCAATATGATAATAAAAGGAATAATTGAAAATTAAGATTTGGTTTTGGGAATTCTTAACTTGCAAGATTCGACCCATTATTTACGTTTAGCAGCGGTATTTTAAGTAAGAAATATTGCGCATTATTCCCTTCAGAAGCGAATTTATTTGGTTGTTTTTTTAATAATTGTACATTTTACTCAGTGATTATTATTTTTTTCAGTATTGCAATATACAGTGTTAATGAACTTTAAGTGTACCTACTATTTTATTAATGTATGTACGCATTATATGTGATTTTCGCAGTTTGTATAAATTAGTAGACAATAATAACTTTGATTACGTTCTTGTTGCTAATTATTTTAATGGTAATTTTTGGAATTAGACGGCCTTACAGTGATGACGATTTCATTATTGCTGTTTACTATTTAATAAGAGATTTTTTCCTCTCGCGTTTGAGCGAATGTGTCGAAGGTGGTGGTTGCTGTAGGTGATACTCCACCAATCACGGAACGGGGAAGCTCGAAAAATTATAACTATACATATATACGGCACAGCAATATTGTGTAATTATCATCGCCCTTGTGATGGTGAGTGGAGCTCCTGGGGTACGTGCTTGAGGGAATATGTTTTTGTGTGTATTACATATTTCGAACGAAAGTTATGGAACATTGGGTATAACGTTTGAGCATTTATGTTATTAAATTAGTGTAATATACATTGAATTAGTAATCATTATTCGTATTTGACCATGAATCTTATAACAAAAATTCATATATTTAAGAATAAAACTACACCACTGGAAAGGGTTGAAAATAAATTGCAAACGTATTAAAACATTCTGTGTGAATATAACATGAATCATATAAAAAAATAAGTTTAAAAATTAACATTTAAAGACGTTAACTAATATTAATAAGGTATAAATTAGTACTTTCATCAATAGCAAATTTAAAACACAATTCAGAAATTGTACAGGATAACGAGCCGCCACTGCTTACAGCCTTGATCATGTTGTTTTGGAAATGACAAAGAGAGACAGTACAAATAATTTTTGTGTACTTTACATTTTTGCAAAAATAGGTTCAACGGAAACTACTTTTAATGGCGGATGAAACGAAAACATAAGTAAATAAATTTAGCTAAGATCATCTAAAGGGTGCCGTATATGAATTATTATTGGAGGATTGATTATACTGATAAGCTGAAGACGTGACACGTATAAAACGAAGTTGGGGATGGAAAGGAGATTTTACACCGACGCGAAACGGCCGTTTTAATTATGTAGCTTCAAATAGTATACAATTGAAAATTTGTAGTCGGCAACCATTACCAATAAGGTTGTTTAAATCTGTTAGTGATTGTATAATAGATTTAAAAGGGCCTAAGCGGCGAATTACGAGATCTGACCAAAGAAATAAATATTGCGTTGTCCATTTAAGTTAGACACGTAAATTTTAACAAAGATGCGTGATAAACTCATTGTCCTTTAAAGGAACTAACAAATATAATGATTCATAAATTATTTATAGATTTAATTAAAAGTAAATGGTAAACTAGCATGGCACACAATTAATTGGTTGTAACTGGAAGTTCAGAAGATTTGTTTAAACTGTAAGTAAAAATAGAACTTAAATAATAAGACGAATATTAAACGTTCAAAGTAAATGCATGTTGAATTGGGACAGTAGTACGAAATAGATAGTGAAGTTCGAATTTACTTAAAGCTTTCTTATACCTGTAAGCGAAGACAGGTGTTTAATGGTTCGTGTAAAAAAACATTTGTGTGCCTTCATTACTGAAATGGAAATAGATTGGTTTGTCAAGCAATCAATTACAATTCAAATAGATTGGAATATTGTTATATCACACCTACCTTAGAATATATTCATATCGCGATCAGGAAGGAGATACCTGATATTGGATTATTAATTTCAGGTTAGCGATATAACTTTTCTTTCTTTATATAATATTGAAAAAAGTCAATGGTCGTGTGCTGATATAGATTAAATTTTTGCAATTCCTTAAAATTATTAATAGAGTAAATAAATTGTGTCGGAACCTGACCTGATAGTTTAAGCAGCTAGATTGCAGGGCCGATAAGCTTTATATAAGAGATTTCAATGTATATATTTAAATTGATTGTGACATCGATATTCTACATTTTCGCAGTTCATTTACAAGAAATTAATATAAATTTTTCAATACCTCAATTATTTTATTTTTAAATGATTAAAAGGTATAATTTATCATTGAAATTTGTCATGGTCCTTAAAAGAGGAAGTGTTTAGCGCATCCGTTGTATATTATTAACTCAGTTCATAAATAATTCGAGTATAAATTAATATCTATGACTAAAGGTCAGAGATTACTGTTATTAAATTAACTAAGTCGAAATTTTCAACTGATATTAAAAAGTAGATTTAAGTTACCTTATATTATTATATCGGGTGATTTAGAAGTAAATTGTATACTGATTTCATAGCAATTAACCTTTTATCGATGCTTTGAATGTTTAATAATAGTAATAATATTGAGTGTGAATTATAATTACATTACAACCATCCATATAGGAGCTAGGCTGGGTAAATAATATTTTTTTATGTTATTCAATATATCATACAATGATCGACGTTATTATACAAAATTAACCACTTTTCTTTCAACAAAGATTAGGAGGTTGCATTGCAATTTGTCTGCCAAGGTATCGGCATAGATTTTCCGTTTCATTACAATTGGACTCCTAATGTGGTGACGAAAGATTAAGTAGCACTTTAAGTCTTAACTTTTAAATGAATTATTATATCTACAAACATTATATTTAATAAATGAAGTTAAGTTATGAATGTTTTAGTAATATTAAAAGCAACCCGACTCTCTAAAATAATGAGTAAATGAAAGTGGCATTCCCTCAGGAATATTACAGGGCTAAGCTACCAATCAATGGATATTTATTACAGGAGTATGATTGGCAACAAGTCCAGAAAATAACCCTCGAGCATCGTTTATTAAAACCACAGCTACTAGAACTAGTGATACAAATTTTATCGAATCCGAACTTATACCTGATTGATAAAAAGTAAGATGTTAATTTTAAGACTAATTGCAATATAAAGCCAACAGAATGTGTTTTGGCTTAAATTAAATGACACGTTGCCGCAAATAACGTAATGTACTTCATCAAAATGGTAACGGAACTATTATCCGAAGGAATCGTTGCAGTAACAGCAGCAAAGTGACGTGAAAAATGACGTGCGTCAATTTTTGTGATCTGGAGGGAATAACGAAAGAGGCGATGGAAAGAGTTGAGATTACCTTACAACAGGACAGTTCTACGGAAGAAGTATTACCATTTTTTTCTTAAAATGGACGAACTAGTATTTTTAATAATTATATAATTATACTATTGATGTGCGAGTAAATGAATTTTATGTGCTTCGAAACAAGAAAAAACCGTTTTATTTATTTTTTTGATTAACATTCCATTTGTAGATACGTTATATGTGCAGAGATTGTAAAGTTCAATCTTAAAGATAAAATCAACAATTAAATGTAAATTTATTTTCTTCAACCTTAGTGGGATCCATAATAGCATAAATATTCAAACACAATACAATTTGAAGTAAATGTTTCTCATATTTTGATTTCGTTACGTTGGCGATATCAAATTTTATTAACAATTAACATAAATTTATATTAGGGAAAGAACACAACTGAGCGATTCATTCTCTAGATTTCAATACAAAAATTAATAGACGTATAGACATTACAATTCCACAAGATTCATGTCATTACCATTTACCCAAACAAATTTCAATAAAGAAACAGCAATTATAAAACCAATCGCACAAGCGAATGGATACATATCAAATATAATTAACATTTTAATTAAAAACCAAAAGTTATCTATCAAAAATGTTTACCCAGTTAACACAAGACCAATA
The DNA here is from genome assembly GCA_036346205.1 of Vesta saturnalis. Taxonomy (NCBI): domain Eukaryota; kingdom Metazoa; phylum Arthropoda; class Insecta; order Coleoptera; family Lampyridae; genus Vesta; species Vesta saturnalis. The sequence goes on from JARFJB010001998.1 coordinate 1,879,752, forward strand.
GAAAATAGATACATACTGATTTCATATTTTAGAAAAATATCAGATAAACTAACTCAAATATTTCAAAAGAACAAAAAGTGTAAAATAGTATTAAAAACTAATACCAAGTATCCAACTAACGACGTTTTGAAGTCAGGTGTTTATAAATTAAATTGCACATCCTGTTATTCTATTTACATTGGCCAAACACATGGGAACTTTGATATTAGATACAAAAAACACATCAGATGTTGCAAATATAAACACACGAACAAATTAAATTATTCCGAACATTTACTGGTAAATAATCACCTTATGACTTCACAAAACAATATTAAATTTTTACATTTTTGTAATAAAAAAAACTAATTAGATGTTTCGGAAGCATTCAAAATTTATAAACACAGAGTGTACTGTAACGTGTTAAATTAACTTTGAGTGTTAGAGCGAGTTTGAGAATTTTTTTGTGTAGGCTACACGCATTGGTTTCAATTATAAGAGATTTGGTGCATAACAAATTGAATTTCAAATACATTTAAAAATGTGATAATTTCGGAAATTTATGCGTTGTTAGAAACTAGGTATATAAAGGAAATTTCTCGCTGTAATTTTTATAAAATTTTATTTAATAAAAGTTACATAACAGCGTAGCATTTTAAAATCTCCACAATTATTAAAATCTATACTAAGTAATTTAGTTTTCATTTTACGGTTAAAAAGTTTCTCAACAAAAGCTTCACGGCCTGGCAGGAGGTGAGTAAAAATTTTCTTAACATTGGTATAGTTTTGCCATTGAACATGTAACTAACTACATTCGTTATACTTCACACTCAATTCGTTTCTAAGACATTGGTTTCTCTAGGTTTTTCTTTCTATTGGCTATTATCATCCTTTGTCTAGACAAGATACTGCTGTGACCGATTCTGCGCCTATACCTTGTCAGTATTCTTCCGAATTAGGGTGTAACTTGGAAACGGTCTCCGATAACTAAGTCGAAGATACATTCTGGATGTTACTTCACATCGGGTCATCCTCTCCCTAAGAGCAAATAGGTTTATGTCTGGTAATACACTCAGGTTATTCACAAGCAACATCCTGCTGAGTTTCTTTTATTCTTCATGACGAAACTTTCGCTATATAGACATTTGTTGTAATTAACCTGCGAAGTACCTGAAGAGCAAGCTCGTTACTATAACGATATACTTTTATATATTTTACACTTAAAGGTAAAAAAAAAGTAAACATAAAATTCAAACACTACACGTGCGATGTATTCGATTACAAAACAAGAGAGCGGCAATATATCCAAGCACCGGAAAATCTTACGATTGCCTGTCCATCATTCTCTTTTATTTCTAAGTATATGTCAAAATTAGGTGTAGTCAACCGTAACGTTTTCCTTGACCGGTAGCGGCCCTCATAAACCTACAAAGTCAGCATTTCCTAGTTACAATATTCTGACATATTAATGGAGTTACATACATCTACAAAGTAAGCATTTCCTAGTTAATAACAATATTTCTGACATATTTATGGGGTGACATACATTGACCCATTAAAAGAAATCGTTGTATTTCAAAAAATAAGACATCTAATTCGAACAAAAGTTAAACGTTTCCTAGAATTAATTAGTATGGGATTAAATAAGTCAATACGAAAATACAATAAAAGTGCTGGTCTTAGTAAAAAGTGTAAACGCAATAAAACATCTGATTTCCTGGACACAAAATTAATTATTCTAGCTAACAGAAATTACATAATAACGAAAATACAATAATAGTAAAATTGTTGTATTGTTTATTTACTGTAAAGTCAACAAAACATCGGATTTCTAACAATATATATATATATATATATATATATATATATATATATATATATAAATGTGTGTGTATGTGCGACTACCTTGGTTGTAACATTGACACTTACGTAATTCGGCGGTGACTATAGAGAATGTTTCACGATATACGTTAATACTTGTACTTTATGAACGAAAGTGCTTATATAGGGTGACTCACATCAACATTTTATAGCTTCTTGATGTTAAATGGTTAATGCATGTTTATGTGTCTTACTTATTAGTATAATTATCTACGCTATAGCTAAATGTGTCAACAAACGCTATCATAGTAAGGAAGCTATTCATTTTTCTTATAACTATGTCGACACTCAGCCACTGGGTTAGACAGGGTTCGGCATAGCACTGTTACCATTTTTAACACCAAATATTTATTGTACATTTTTTATTCTTATCATACATTAATTTACATATCTTTGGATTTTATGATTTAAAGATACAATCTTTCAAATGACCACCATTTTCTGCTATGCAAGATTGAAGGCGTTGCGGGAAAGTTGCCATAACTCGTCGTAATGTTTCCTCAGGAATAGCTTCAATTTCGGCAGTAATGCGGTTTTTTAACTCGTTTAAGTTATTAATTCTTACGGAAAACACCCTTTCTTTAAGGTACCCCCAGAGAAAATTATCTGTAGCTGTCAAGTCTGGACTGCACGCTGTCCAGTGAATATCGCCAAAACGTGAAATCAAACGTCCAGGGAACATATTACGTAAAGTTTCTAACGATCGGCGGGCGGTATGAGCTGTGGCTCCGTCTTGCTGGAAAAAAACATTCTCAATTCCTCGCTGATGTAGCTCTGGTTGCAGAAAATTGATCGACATCTCAACATAACGCTCTGAATTTACCTTTACCGATCGACCATTAACATCTTCAAAGAAGTAAGGTCCGATGATTCCCATTGATTCAACAGCACACCAAACAATTAGCTTTGGACTGTGCAGTGGTTTTTCATGAACTTCCCTAGGATTCCTGTCAGACCAATAGCGATAATTCTGTTTATTGACAAATCCCAATAAGTAAAAATTGGCTTCGTCAGACATCAAAAGCTGATTTGGCGAATCAGGATTGATTTCAAAGACATTGAGAATATTCTGACAACATTGCAGTCTATTTTCTTTGTGACGTGCATTCAGTTCTTGAACAATTTGCATTTTGTATGGTTGGAAATTTAGATCCAAGTGCAAAATTCTTCGAAGGCTTCTTTCAAAAATATTTAGAATTAAGGAATGCCTTTTTCTGGAACGTTTAGGACTGTGCTCAATTAAGAATTTCTGCATTTCTGACAGATCTTCTGCGACCTATTCTTTTTTGGTTGCGAACGGACCCTTCATCTTGCCATTTCCGGATCCATCTGCGAATGGTCAGCCGAGATGGTGTATCCCCTCTACCTCTGTCCCCAAAGTCCGCACGAAACGCACGTTGTACTGCAGTGATTGAATGCAAATTTGCAAATTTTTCCACAACAAAAATTTTAGATTGCAAAGTCCAGCGATCCATATTTTAACTGCCACTACTGACATATAAAATCCAAAGGTATGTAGATCAATGTATGATAAGAATAAAAAATGTATTGTGTTTCGTTCAATAAATATTTAGTGTTAAAAATGGTAACATTGCTATGCCGAACCCTGTACATATTTGCTCAACACTTTTTTTTTGTAACTGTAAGAGTTCTAGCTTACGCTTTTGATATATGCTTGTGGAAATAATAGCAAACTAACCCATTCTGTTTGCTGTGTGAAAAATGTATGCTTCATATTTTATTTTTTTTTAGTACTGTTACTTAAAAACTTAAATTGATTTGCGGGTTTAAAAAAATGCAATGGTAGACATCTGGCTGAAATACTTTCGTTATTTATATCGGGAATAAAATTATTATTCGTTCGAATTAAAACTGATACGCCAGTTTTAAGGAGAGCTCTTACTACAACTACGGTTTATTGCTTATTTGATTTTTATTATTTGTTGTGTCTTTGATTTCTAGGGTCAACGGTGGAAATCGGACAGTGCATGATATTTTTCGGATTTTGAATATTGTATAGTTATTGATTTTTATTTTAGGTTATATTGTAGGTATATAACTATCCAGAAAGGTAAGTGTGTTACTATTACAACGTTTGGTTAAATAGATAGTTCCGATTTAGAATTTTCTAAATTTTGATCACAAACCGTATAGCTATCCAAACTTACGATAACGATTGTGTTAGTTTTATTATTTAACTGTAACGTACCTCTTTCTGTGTCGTAGCCCTTTTCTTGATCTAAGGGCGATATAAAAATAAATCAAGTGATGCCCTTTTAACCTTTCTGTGTATCTATGCCAACTACACGCTCACGCATCCAAGTGCCTAACCCACCGACCCGGCCTAATCTCTATATCTTGTTACGGCACACCTTTCTCTTTTGGCACAACTGTCTCTTTGAGCATGTAACAGTACCTTTCATGTACGAACAGGTTGATCTTATAGAATCACCGTTAACAGACGTTTTATATGTAGAATTATCATTTATGTTTGCTTATTACCGTAATAATTTGTTACCATAACTGCTTATTATTTTACTTATATATTTTCTCTAGATAATGATACGTGTTATACAGAAACGCGTTAAGAAATAAATAATAAAAACTTATGGAATTGATACTGTATATGAAACATTTGTGTCATTAATTAAACATAAACTTTTTAAAATGATTGATGATAAACAATAATTTTAAAAAACCTTTGTAACCTACAAATTCTTAAACATTTATGAGTTTAGACTGTTGCAAATCAATCTCCATTAGAGTAAACACCTACATTATTCCTGTTTGGCTTTCGCTGTTAAGTGTGAATTTCACGTTAAGCAGAATATAAAATTTATTTAGTGATTTAATACGCTCACCTACACACCTGAGTTACATATAAATTACAGTAAAGTTTGCACATAAATTACCATCAAAACAAATATTCTAAGAATGCAGATTTTGTGCAACAGAATACATATAAAAAGTAATGGAATCCGAAGAGGGCATGGTACCTCACACGAGTAAATTTTGTAACTGTGAACTATTAGGTGCACTTGGCACAATTTAGACTAATTGTAAGTAGTTAAATTAATGTAGAATAAAAAAATTTAAAACAAATCAGAAAATTGACTAGTTGCTGTTAGTTATTCAATAGTTAAAGAAACCTGAATTTGTAATAATAAAATCAATAAATTTGAATTGCAAATGTCTAACTTCTGCATAACAACTACCTATAGTCTTGCCTATAACTGTATAGAAGACAATACACCATTTCTGTCTAAAGGAACCACAAAAAGAAATGTTACAATGAATATACCTACACATATAGTATATCTGTTTATATTTGCATCATTTGATTTCTTTATTATCTCCTCCCACATTTTAATGGAATTTTAAATATTCTTATTTCGTACCTACCTTACATTATTTTTATCTCTAAGGCGACATCGCGTTCTAAGCCATTATATCTCAATTCAAAATTAATTAACAATACACTTAACATATTTCATATGTCGGAACCAGTTTACTTTGTTATAAACCATTTTTAATCCTTTTAATTGATTAACAGTAGTAAAAAATTAAAAAAAACTCTGTCTAATACGATTACCATCTACTCTGAAATTTATGACAGAATGTATAGGCTACACAAAGAGAAGCATGTTTTTTATCGGTGTTACTATGTTTCAATGACTTTGTACAACTATTTTTATTAGAAAACAATTCCACACTTGAAGACTTTAAATATATGTATTCGGAAAATTTCCATGAAATTGAAAGCTTTCACGATTTATGTTTATAATTTACAGTCATTAAATAAACCTTTTTCGACTTGTGCCGAACCTATAAAAATCTAGAACACTGGAACTGTTGCAGGACCCGTAACAAACAAAATACACCCACGTGCCACACCGAATGCATTCATGATGAGTAATCCACTGGGACGAACTAAAGAAGTTTCTAAGTTAAGAATGTAACTAAATTAGGTAACGCTAGAGAACGAATAGAAACAAAATATGTAAAGTTAACAAACTATCCTGCTTATACAAAAGGTCTATCTAAAACCTTCTATAAAATTAATTTGAAAACAGTCACTACTAACTACAAACTAAACGACCTATCAAAATTCGCTTTAATCCTCAACAATTTTTTTTTATAAAAACCAATTCTACTGTGACAAACATTTCTTCCTATCTAATGGGCCACAGAAAATTATTTAAAAAATTTTTAAATTGACGTTTTCGAACAAATGTACGTCCTTTTAAAAGGGCGGTAGAGGTAAACATGACTAAATATTGAAAAGTTTAATGAATTGAACAAAACATGTATGCCATAAATAAAGAAGTTACAAGAGTGATTAAATGGTGTGATATTCGCAGCAGCAATCTTTCGGATGCAATCCAACGTTACATTTCTGACAACGAAAGTTCGTTTTCTTACAACACGTACCACACTGCCTGATTTTCTTGGTATACGACAAGATGATCAGTTCTAACATGTCTTGAATGTTCTCTAAATCTGCTTGATTTTTTCGAATCATTGAATTTGTGTAGATGCCACGCATTTTCAACGCACATGCCAATGCACTGAGTGATAAGTGGAAAATGCCACTTTCATTATATCCTTTTATGCATTACATCCGTAGACAGTAATCTCACACCTTTACACCTCAATAGAGAAGTCTTAACCATTTTTCCACATAGCCAACACAGACCAATTTTAGTTAAAACTGGCATTCATATTGACTATGTTAACTCTTTACAAAAACTTCGTTGGAATTTTGAGAAAGCGAATTGTACAGAATTTAGTAAGCAAGTTGCCTATAATCTGCGATGGGTTAAGCCTATACCAGAGAACTACAATAGATTTGTAGAAATTGTTAAAGGAGCCCCGAAAAGAACAATTTCAAGAGTTGTGCTATCATTCTATAATAATATCCTGACTTTCAGATAGATTCCACCTGATTTCAACAAAGCCAAAATTATTGCCATCTTAAAAATGAAAAACCTAAAGAAGATCCAACTAGCTCTTAACTGATTTTCCTCCTGAGCGTCTCATATAAGTTACTAGAAAAACTTTTATATCGTAGAATGTTAACAGTAATAGATGATCAACTTCCGGTGGAGCAACTTGGCTTCAGACCATTAGAAATACATGTGACCAAATATTAGCTGACATATTGAGTCAGGTTTTCAAAGGCGACTTAAAACTGGAGTGGCATTCTTAGATCTTTCTGCCGCTTAGACACTGTTTGAAAAGATGGTCTGATTCACAAGCTTTACACTATACTTCCATGCAAAAAGGTTGTGACAGTGCTTGAGAATATGCTGTCTAATCCAAAAATTACATTATTTGTAAATGACAAAAGCACAAAATATAGAATTTTGAATAACGGCCTCCCACAAGGATCTGTGCTGTCACCACTTCTATTCAATGTTTACACAAGTAACTTAGCTACAACTAAATCTAGAAAATTCATATATGCTGACGATTTTGCATCCATTCTGATGAATTCGACCACATCGAACAAACTTTAACATCTGACTTGAGAACTATGAACAGCTACTTTACCAAATGGGGTTTAAGTTTAAATTTATCCAAATCAGAAGTGTCATGCTTTCATTTAAATAACCACCAGAAAAATTAAAAACTAGAAATAATATTATTACTTGGGGAGATAGAGCAAAAATACTACGTACTTCAGCTCTTGCGTTAGTTTATTCAACAGGTGAATAGTGCTCACCTATATAGTTAAACAGTACTCACGCCTCGAAAATAGATACCCGACTTAATGTAACAATGAGAGTTATTTCTGGAGCCCTTTCCTCAACACCAACTCCTTGGGTCTCGATACTGTCAAATATTCCTTCAGCACATCTACGCAGACAACTTGCAACAATAAAAGCCTAGGATAAATATAAAGCCTTTCCATCAGTAATAGTAGTAGGAAATTTTGATATGACTAGAAAAATTTGGGTCACTCTAAATCATTTAAGAACAGGTCATGTCAGACGCAAAGCTATGCTTTTTAAATGGAATTTGGTCCCTGATGCGACATGTAGATGCGGAAATTCTCTCGAAACTATAAACCACATGGTTGAGGAGTGCCCCCAACTAAATTTGATGGCGCTTTTACTGCAATTTATCAATCTGTTCCTGAAGCCATCAATTGGTTGCAACAACAGACCACTGTAAAGTGATGTTTGTGAATATCTTACCTTTTTATTATCTTAAATATTTCTTAAACATGAAATATGTAGTTGTAAATTTCATAAGAAATATATATATATATATATATATATATATATATATATATAAAGTTTAGGTTGGTTCACTTAAATATGCTTTTTTTCACTATGCGAGAATCTTTTTGCGTTATTGAAGCGTTTGATACAAATGTTAAGGCACTATTGTCATTCCATCGGCATATTACCACTTCATTCTAAAACTAATATAAATTCACATGTCCCCCGCTCTTTCATTTTAAAAGTTTTCACCTTTGTCAGAGGACAATTCGAGATCCTATTATCCCTAATTGTACCTGTAGCCCTAATTTTTCTGAAAGCCAGTTCTTTTGACAGAGGTAAAGATGAAACAAATTGTCAATAATAAATGAAAATTCTCTAGTTCTGTTGAACACAAAATATCTGTAAATTTCAATACAACAGAAGCACCGAGACCGTGTATTGTCCTGGTAAGTTTGTGGAGAAATCTTGGTACGGTTAAAAAAAACAATATAGCCTCCGCCCAGAATTTATCAACCCATTTTATGGGTTTGCCCCTAATAAATTGCTTGCAGACATAGCGCTGAAAATATGGCATGATTTCGTCGACGGAATGATTTTCTTCCATTGGAGCGTAATTCAAAAATTTTTTGTTTAGGGACTGAAACAACGGTCTTACTTTGGCATACCCATCTTTTGTCCAGACGATTATTATCGGCACAATGAAAGTTACTCATGACATATTGAAACCGATCTCTTGAAATTGAGGAGGAAATAAGTTTGTTGTTACTGTCATTGGAATTTTCCCAGTACATTTTTTTTTCTGGAAACACTTGAGTAGTCGCTCAAAATTAAAACACCAAGAAATCAAAATATATCCTTGGCGATAATATCACCCTGACGATTATTTTGTAGGGCATATGAATTGGTAAAGTCAGCAAGACTGCCAATTAAGTTGTATCAAAAAACAACTCGAAATAACTTGTAGGTGAAAGATTGTTTTTGATACAGCATATAGGATTCCATTTTGGAAAATTTGACGGCAATTCAATACCAACTGAAAAGTTAAATTATGTGACCTTTTCCAATTTTTGCTGCACAAATGAACACAAGAGCTTTCATCTTCGCTGTCCCAGTTTTTTACCATTAAGTTTCATCTTCCTATTGCTTATAAATTATAACAATTTCGACATTGTTTCGTAATAGTGATCCCGGTAAATTACATTATTTTCATCTTCTGAGTCTTCAACTGTGTTATGTTCATTGGCGCTCTCTGGAGGATAAATTACGACTTCGTCAGGAATTCTTGCAACATCATCTATATTTTCTAGTTCTTCCAGGAGGTCATTTAGTGTTAGAGGCTGTTTCCATTTACTGGAAATAATGAAATCGTGAAGAGATGACGAGCAGATATAAAGCAACATTAATAGTATCCTATATACCCACCGTCCTTTTGAAAGAGCGATAAGATTTGATAAGATGTAGATCAGACGGTATGATTCCATGCAATTTGCGTTAGTAATCATCTTCATGAACAGTTGCAGAAACTTTAAAATAAAATAATACAGTCTAATAAAACTTACCTCTAGTGCTAGTAGTCGCTCATTTTTTCCTAAAAAAAAATTTACTCACTTTTAAAATCTAGTAGTGACCAAACTATACGAATGACCGTTGGACTATGTCATTATTTCTTTTCTTAAAACAAATTGTGGCGTCTATGAACGTGTGGCGGTAATGTATGCAGACCATAAATATTTGATAGATACCTGTCGTCCTTTGAAAAGGACAGTAGTTTAAATGGGTTATTAAAGAACATTTAGCTCATATCGAATACAAATGTTGGGATACGTCTCACATACGTTTGATACAAAATCATGTAGTAGATAAGGTATCTTTAATCAAACAGGTTAGTAATAAGTACGAACTGGATTGCAAAGAACTCATTAAACTTTCATAACTTTCACTTTCACCAAATAAGCAACGAAGCGTTACTCACTGATGGTATCCATACTCAGTGACATAGAAATTGCAACACGAAGAAGGAGTAGGAATTTTATTTGGAAGCTTGGTAGATTGATGGGGTGATAGTACGGCAACGTGGATATTACCATCAATTAAGTAAATTTGAGAGATATGGTTTGCGTGAAGCGGGCTTTTCATTTAGGGAAATTGCTAACCATCTAAATATAAATCGATCTACGGTAATGCGAGTGTGTCGTGTATGGTTTGAAGGTGACCAGGAACGTCGTAGAGGAGGGGCCGTAGCTTCAAGAAGAAAGGCTGAGCGTCAAGGTAGTCACTTAACACAACTAAAATTTAGAGACTGGTTATCCTCTGCTTGGGCAATTGATGACCAATGGTTTGGTGAAGAAGGTCGCCATGTAACTTTTAGAACAGTTCATCGCCGAATTCAAAGTTTTGGGTTAACATCGCATTGTTCGCAACTTGTGCTTCCTTTCACTGTCAGCAACGGTTACAATGGTGCAATAAAAGATTTCAATGGATACTTGAATAGCGTCGTGTTGTCTTTAGTGACGAATCTAGGTTTTATTTAGGTATGCACGACGGTCGTATGTACACCGCACTGTCAATGTTATTGTTTAGTGCGCGATTACTTATGGCAGCAGGTCTCTTTTGGTGTTCATAGTACAAGTCCTAACGTAGCAAGGTTTTCCTTGAACTTCTTTGAACAGGCCCAGATTCATGTTTTGCCCTGGCCTTCATGATCTCCAGATATTTCTCCTATTCAACATGTAAAAGGAAAAAGGAAAACGGCCCCAAGGGAGAGGTCGGACTGTTTAAGCTTTCCAAGCTCCTCCAGCCGCAATCATGGATTCCCAGCATACTTACATACATTATGTATATATGCATGGTGGGATTAAGGATGGATTTAGTCAGGATAGAATCGAAAGGAACGGAGTTAGGGTTCTGAGGGGGAAAATAATACCCCATCATTCGCCTAAGTAGCCGCACATGGTATGCATATACGCAGTGATCATGCCGCTACATTTGTATGAGGAAAACCTCCTGAAAAAACCTGATACAAGATAGACGTGAACGGGAATCGACATTTAACATGAGTAGAAGGTTGCAAAAGTAGCAGTGTCCTCCTTTGACTTTGGAGGCTTTGAGACATGAGGTGCAACTTATATGGGAGGCAATACCCCAAAACGAGATAAATCACCTCATTCAATCAATGCCACAGTTATTATAAAAATTTTGTAACTAATAAAGATTTTTCTCCCAAACTATGATCATTTATTACTATAACATAAGTAAATACTCCTACCAAGTTTAATCAGAAAATTCCAACCCTTTCTTGGTGTACAATTTCTATGTCACTGAGTACATCTATATATTAGAAATTTCTTTAATTCGTCCAGTCGACCGCTGATGATGATAGCTTAACCACTGAACGGCGTTTGGCATTTTTGTGTAGTACGTGGGTGTATTTTGTTTGTCTCGAACCTATAGTTATAAAATTTGTTTTTAAATAAACAATTTATACCCAATGGTTTACAATATATTTACAAAAAAGAAAAACTCTTTTTAAGAAATATCACATTTTTTCTGTAACGAGTATTTACGTAATATCAAATTATCTACCTTATACCTCCAACGTATATCTATATCTTCACGCATAGCCGAGATATCCTGAAAAACCGTTAAAAAAGGAACACACTGCACACTATCATTCTGATTATGATGTGCATATTTATAAATATATAAAACGACCCACATTTTATTATGAAACATTTCTTTCACTGGTAGGTCTATATCTTCACGCATAGCCGAGATACCCTGAAAAACCATTAAAAAAGGAACACACTGCACACTATCATTCTGATTATGATGTGCAATATTTATAAATATATAAAACGACCCACATTTTATTACGAAACATTTCTTTCACTGGTAGGTGGGTGTCGAGATAGCTTTATTGAAAAGGAAAAGTTCCTTCATTTTATAAGGCGATAGGCTAATAATATTTTATTGCAAAACAGTTAATTTCCTGATGATCAGCTTGAATCATCCAATGAGGATTATCTGCTTATCTGTAATGGGCAATACACTAATAAATAGGAGAAGCACTCATGTTAGACTAGTTTAAAAGAAATAGGCAACATTGTAAAACAAAAACAATTATCTATGTCAGATAGGCGTTTAAAGTTTCATGTCAGATAGAGGTTAATTAGCAACCAGATACTAACACAAATAGTTATTTTCGCAACAAATGTGCTGTTTACACATGTCTTGGTGCGAGGCCTTCCATTTTAGACAGAGCCGTTGGCCAAGGGATAAAATATAAGGGCGAACACCAAAAATGTGACACCGAGCACCAAAAATGTGACAACGCACGTGTAGCGAACACAATTTTTTGTAATCGTTTATATTAATGTCAAATTAAATAGATAACCAAGAAAGTTTATATAATTAGTTATATACCATTTTTTTTTTATGTATTGAAGTAACGATTACAAAAACAAAATTCCAAACCCGCCCATGCCTGTAATATATAGATAATACAGCTTAAGCATTTTCACTCTTATTTAATTTTTTAGACTTTAGAAAGTTCCAAAGAAAATTTATTATATGATTTGTTATGAACGAATAAGTTCAAAGGTAAATATGTAATTAAAAATTATTATTAATTTTACTAAATACATAAATAAAAAGTTTACCTTGAACCTACGACCTGTACCTTGCTATAGTACCGCGCTAACCAACTGCGCTATTGAGATTCAAGTCCCATTCGATGTAAATTTTGTCTTTATGTATGTAGAACTGATGTAAATTCTAAATATTTATGTATTTAATAAAATTAATAATTTTTAATTACATATTTACCTTTGAACATATTCGTTCATAACAAAATAATAAATATGTCAAGTTGCTTTGGTATGTGTGAATCCTTGCGATATTGCAGGCTCGCATTCCATTAATATAAGTAAATTGATTGTAATCTCATTATATTTAGAATTTACATCAGTTCTACATACATAAAGACAAAATTTACATCGATTGGGGCTTGAATCTTGATAGTGCAGTTGGTTAGCGTGGCACTCTAGCAAGTACAGGTGGTAGATTCAAATCCTACTCGAGGTAAACTTTTTATTTATGTATTTAATAAAATTAATAATAATGTTTTATAAGAAGTTACATAAAATAAAATTTTCTTTAAAAAATATGTTTACACATTTTCCTATATAGTTCATCGTTATTTAGATATTGAAGAAATTTGAACTAACACTTATACTCTACCTTAGGAATTTTTAGAACACAATTAATCGACATGTTTAAGGTGTATATGTCGGTATTTTTAATTTCATTGAAATATGCAGGTGTTTCTGAAATATTTGAGACAAACCAAACACTGCCCCAACGTCCGTTACCTTACGTTCCACCGGATATTGGTCTATACGAATTTGAACTATTGCTTGAAGCATTCGAACCGTTCCTACTAGATTTAACCACACCAATAGTAGGCGACGTAAACTGTCTATTACTTAGGTCAATTACGCCAACTTTCCTAAATCGTCTGATATTCGGTGATGTTACATTTAAACCAAGTTAACCTTGAATGGCGATGATCTGCTAGACCTGTTACTAATCCCAATTGTGCTGATACGGTAACAACATTTAAGTCACCACTAATCCCTGTTGCTTATTACCATCCAAAAGTGTTCAAGTTTGTGAACAAAGGTACCAAAATCGGTTGCCTAAAGCTCATTCTCAAAGACACAATTTTCGTAAAACTGATTTCATTAATTTATATTCTAATTTAATTGATATTGATTGCTCATTTATAAATAACAATGCATCCGTTGACGCATTATATTCTACTGTACACGGTGCTTCTGAATTATATGTTCTCCATAACAGCTAATATCCTACATGATTTACTTCTGAAATTAAATGCAACGTACCTCTGAAGGAATATTATCACAAGCGATGGAACACTTCTGGTAGTAGTATCAATTACAATGAATTTAAAAGGGTCAGAAGTTTTTTGAAACGTCAAATCTCTAACGCTTATGGTAATTGTCTTAAATAAGTCGAGGTTTTAATAAGATCAAATCCATAAAGATGTTGTAGAACTGTAATTCAAAAAACTTTATTTGATGGTGATCAAACTAACCCAAGGGAAATAGTAACTATTTTTGCCCAAACGTTTTCAAATTACTTCCTTCCTAACATGGAATTAAATGATACTTATAATTCTGTTCCTAGTAAGCAAATAAAGTTAAAGTGCTTGGGTTTCTAGCGAAACCTTCAAAATAATGACGGCAGGTAATATAATTCTGAGAAAATCTCAAATTTGAAATTTTACAAAAATTTTTGACCTACGCCCTATGTAAACAAATTAGTAACCGCGTCAGGCCTTTATATCTAACCAACAACATGGTATCACTTTCATACGACCAACCGATACTGCTCAGTATATTTGCGAAATGTTTCGGGTTTTACGCGTGCTTTTGATACTCTCATGGGAGTTACATTCGTTTCTAGACATGATACACTCGTATCTCACCTTGCGAATAAATTATGTATTTTGAAATGGTTTGGATTTTAATTAAATTATAGATCCCTAATCAGTGCGTCAGGCTCAAACCTCGATCCTTTGGTGTTACTATTATTTCTTGACGTTATCTATATTTTCTTGCTCCGTTCTCGCCTATCAGATGATGTCAAGACATTTAACAAAATTGAGCCACTGGGTGGTTGTTATAGAAATCGAATATTGACACCTCGGTAGAACAAGTTGAAATATCCTATAGATGGAGTTGAACTACGTTGAAAGATAAAAGGTTTGGGTGCTTGCATTGATTCGAAGCTATCATTCACAACACACATTAAGAGTATTTGGGTTTCAGCTTCCCACACGTTAGGCTTTATATTTAGAACTTCTATAACGTTTCGAGACTGCTGTTTTTCACATACGCTCTACATTGCTTTTATATGTAGCCGTTTGGAATACCCTTCAGTGATCTGACATCCATATTAGTTAGTTCAACAAGTAACTGTAGAGGATGTGAAATGGAAGTTTCTGAAATGTTTGTCTTTTATGAAGTCTGGATCCCATCAAATTATATCTAATTCTAAAATGTATGGATGTATTTTATGAGTAGTTTACCACTCGGTTTTTGACCAAGTAAAATCATTCAAAACACGTTCCATGATTTCCATGTTAACTTCGTTATTTTCTTCTCCTAACATTCTGCCAATACACCACTTGTCCGAGTAATAAACTACATAATATTCTTCTTACTCTGTAAGTACGGTAGTTTTTTATATTGATACCGGGTATGAGATCTAAATCAAAGAAATCGAACGGAACTTAAACTGAAAATTCGAGTTTATCCACAATCAGTCTATCAAAAACGTGTAAAACCTTTAAAATGAGAATCTACCGTATATTCGGTTTCTATCACTATAAGGACTTGATGCTAAGAATAAGGTTTTTAATGTACTGTTTGAATCGACAACGTGGCTTACTCGACCCAACAATCCCTGTGCAATCCATAAAAGTGATTCAAACTTTGTTAAAGTTTATATAATTGTTCTACAAATGTAGCTATAATCGATATAAAATCACCGCAATGCTGTACTATCCTCAGAATTGTATAAAAATCGCTGTTGTTGCTAGACAATTGCTAAAATCACTTGAAAATCGCCAGAATTGATGAAAAATGACAACCGTTGCTTTAAAACTGCTGAAACTGCCACGGTTGCTGAAAAATCGCCTAGTTCCGTATACCAAAACTGCGTCATGACTTTCTTCAATATTTCGAATGAGTCGACAGTTTCGTATTCAAACCAGGGGAAATGTAAAATGTGCTGACTAGCCTATTATCATTGTAGCGTAATATAGGCAGATAGTGTGACGTATCCAAACAACCGTTGCGTTGCATAGGTTTTCCTAAATATTTCAAAATATTTATGTTTGGGGAGCAAGGATAGCAATTTAAGGTAGGTATTGTTTTACTATTATATTGATATATTGCTCTCCAAAAGATTTAATGGTTAATACTGATAAATTGCCGTATACAATTAAGAAATTATTGACTTAACCTAACTTTTATTGGGTGTAATATAGTCGGCAGCCCGTGCATACATTTCAAGATACAGTGAGTGTTTTTTTTTTGCTAATCGGCCCAGTATTGATATGCCTTCGACTACTCACAAAATCAGCTAACTTAGTTAGGTTAGATCAGTTAGGTTAGATTAGTTAGGAATTTCAAGGTACAGTGTTTTTTTGCTATACATTATGCAATGAATTCAGAGTGGATTCACTCACAAGTTTGGGAAGTGGCTCCTGACAAAAAATTTTAATTAAATTTCTCCAACAAACTGCCGGCAAAGACCGTTTCGTGGAGTTTTTAAAAGCTGCTGCTGAACTGTAATGGCCAAGTATTGATGTGACTAGTCACTGAATCAGTTAACTTAGGTTAGGTCAGTTATGTTAGATTAGTTAGGTTAGGTTAGTTAGTTTAATTAATTGTTGGTGTTACATAAATTTTATGCAAAATAGCCGTTATGTGTGTTCTTTGATGAAATTTATGCAGGGGCTACCGACTATAGTAGTCCCCTTTTTTTAATACATGTGGTTTTAACTAAACTGTTGTGTTGTGTAAACGAAATGAAGGCAGCAATGGGTGAAAAGGGATTAGAGTTGTACACAATACCTTTAACTTGGATGAAAATGATGGAAAAGATGTTAAGGAATACAAGCATTTGAAAAGTAAATTAAACCAAGAAAGAACATTATCTATGAAAGATACAATCTACTCTAGGAATCAAAGGGGAAATGAAAAATTTGATCATTGTTATAAATCTGTAATCATAGCAATTAATACTGTTTCTACCATGTGTAACATAAAATTTGTCTCGAAAATGTAAATGTAGTAGTAAGCTTGATGCGGGTTCAGAAGTTAACATACTACCTTATATATATATATATATATATATATATATATATATATATATATATATATATATATATATATATATATATATATAACAAATTAAATTTAAGTAAAAATGTAAATAAAACGAATGTAATACCATTGATTAATAAGTTATTAATCAATGGTAATACTACAAGCATATGGAGAATTTAAGATTAAGCCAATGTTTAGTCACATTGTCGTCAAAGAACATAAACGTGCAAATTGGTGTAATGTTATTCATTTGCATGCAATTTTTTTCAAATGGATTATTTTCAAACGTACCAGACTTAGTCTTCTTATTATAATAAAGCTGTATATGTCCAGTTTTACCGTTATTTCGAGTCGGTTTTTTTTTATTCGAAAAATACACGAAACTCCCGTGTTAAATTCAGCTTGTTTGGATTCAGAACCTGACCTGCGCAATCCCTGAGGTCACGGCTAATCCTGCGTATAGTGTGCGGTATTTTCCTATTTTAGTAAAAAATTTACATATACACATCGTTTTGTTAAGTCAAGCACTAAAATCTGGAGAAGCATTTATTTATAAGTCGTTGTATGACGCAAAGTTTCTTATTCAAAATAATACAATAAAAACACCTTTGTATCAAGCCATAATAAATAAAGTAATCAATTGGAGTTTTATTTTAAATAAATATTCATTAAGTGCTAATTAGTATAATTACTGCAATTACCAACATTGAACATAATTATTTTAAAATATAAACAAACAAAATAAATACGTCCTATCGACATTTCAATTGCCATAATAAATAACAGACGTAAAATACTAATTATAGTGTGACTAACGCTACTTCAGCAATCTACCCTGTAACGAAATTAATTTGCAATACCGACCACTCTAATAGCGTCAATCACAACAGCAATAAGTTATAAAGTAACTTCTTCAATCGCCTCGTACAAAGGCGGCGTAAGGCGTGGGCCATCGCCCACGGCCTCGCGGTGCAAAGGGCCTCGCGCCTCACAGCCGAAAATAAATTTGAAAAAGTATGGAAAATCCAAAAGTACACGCCACAAGGTTTTTCTTATAATAAATAGATTAGAAGTAATTCTCAACTTTAAGATATTCCACTCTTCGGCGCACGAAATGAATGTGAATGAAATAATCGCTGCGTACAGAATCAAATGAATCGGTTGCTTCGACTTCTCAACAACATGTATCTATATCCGAGTATTCGGAAATTACTCCAGATCCAGATGCACCGACTATTCATACCGAACGACGAAAATCGGGAACAGAAATAGCTTGGAAAGCAAAATCTGACGCTGAAATTTCTGTGTTTACTTTGAGTAATGTAAGTCACAATCAAGAAGAAGAGATTGAAATAAGTTCTCCGCTTGCTAACAGAGATGCCAGTGATGTAGTGAAACAAGAATTTGCCAGTTTTGACCCGGGATTGTGGACGTTTCCCATGACGGATGCTCAGCGTCATGATATAGTTCAAAGCGGCCCTACACAGCAGTGAAATAATTATTATCCTCAAGATGATGATCATAGATACTTTTCCAATTTTCATTTCTCAAGAAAACTAAGTAATGGTGAAACTCAACGTCGTCACTGGTTGGTTTATTCAAGTTCTAAAAGTAAAGTTTTCTGTTTTCCATGCAGACATTTTAGCAATTCACAAACTCAAATGGTACAGGAAGGGTGTTGTGATTGGAAACACTTGAGTGATATTTTACACAGGCATGAGAATACTACAGAACATATGGCCTATATCTTCCAATGGATAACATTAGAGAAGGGAATAAAGCACGGAAAAACATTAGACCAGGAAAACGAAAGGCGAATTCTTGAATCTCAAAAACATTGGTACAATTTGTTTGAGAGATTAATTGATATCATAAATTTCTTAGCCTCTCGTAATCTGACATTTAGAGGTCACAGAGAATCTCTCAAAACAGACGAAAAAACTAAGAATTCTGGTAACTTCATAGACTTATTTAAATTGATATCTAAATATGATCCTACGTTACAGGAACTCAAATCGCATTAATAATAAACAACCTGCACATCATTATCTAAGCCACGATATTCAAAGTGAATTGATCACATTGATGTCGAACACAGTTACCAGTGAAGTGATTGGTAGGAGAAAAGAGGCAAAACATTATTCTTCTTTACTCGACTGCACTAGAGACTGTAGTAGAGTTGAACAAATGTCGGTTATCTTAAGGTATTGTAATACATCAACTGGAACTATAGAAGAAAACTTTATCGGATTTCTTGCTGTCACTGAAACGACTGGAGAATAATTGACTAATGCAATACTGGGAGAGCTAGAAAAAAATGACTTAGATATTCAGAACTGTCGCGGCCAAGAATACGACAATGGTGCAAATATGGTAGGCATAAATAGTGGAGTTAACACTCGAATATTAAATATAAATCCCTGGGCATTTTTAACACCTTGCGGTTGTCATAGCTGGAATCTATTGTTGGTAGACGCAGCTAATTCTTCGATGGTAGCAAAAACATTTTTTGGTTTTATTCAGAAGATTTTTTTGCCATTTTCAAGTTCCAGCAAACGCTGGAAAAGAATCAAAGATAAATTAAAGCTTACTATGAAGCCTTTATCAGACAAGGTGGGAAAGCAGAATCCAGGCGGTGAAGGCCGTATTATTGCAATTTGATGATGTTGTTGAATGTATAGAAAACTTAAAACGCCAAACGGAACAATCGGACACACTCAGTGATTGCCATTCCGTTTTAAAGGAAATGTTCAGTTTGGAATTTATCATATCATTACATATATGGTATGAGTTATTACTCTTGAACATTTGCGTGCATTTTGTGACTGGATCAAAGAATATCGACAAACTGGATTCGAAAAATGCTTGCCTGGCGCTCGTCAATTTATTAAGAAAAGCAAGTTATGATTTGCCAAACGATTTTAAAAATAAAAGAGTTGCCAAAAAGAAAAGGATCAACCTATAAACTCTGCTAAAAGCCGGTATGAAACAGATTTTCTTTAATACCATTATTGATTCTGTGATAAGTAACATGGAATCGAGATTTATGTCTTTAAATCAACATTTTGAAAATTTTGGTTTTCTCTATGACTTAAACAAGTTAAAAAAATTCCAAAAGAGCAAATACTGAAAAACTGTCAGGATTTACACACAGTCCTGCAATTAGGTGAGAGCAGTGACTTCCGACCTTATGAGTTGTATGAGGAGTTACAAAATATGATCCCAAATTTACCCAACTTTATTAAAGACGTGCAACATCTGCTTCAATATATCATAGAGAACGATTTGAAAGTAATTTACCCTAATGATTACATTGTCATTAGAATTTTGTTAACAATACCTGTAAAGTAGAAAATTTCTGTTTCTTTAATTTTTTCTTTATTTTTTTTTCATTTTTGTTTAATGTTCCAAAGAAGTATAAGTAAAAATTTGGTTTTGTTTCTTAATGCATAAAAAACTGTTTAATTTCATGTGATTTTTTATTTTATATTCCCTTCTTCTTGCACCATCAGTGGGCCTCGCGAAATGTACCTTGCCCACATTAAGTTTAGGTCTTGCGCCGCCACTGGCCTCGTATAACCACTTAAGGGGCCTACATCGGGTTACCTTTTTTTACAAAGTTTTTTCAAACACTACAATTGTAACAAGGTTTTGAAGTGCAATAAAATTTTTATAACATGGTGTTTAAAACTGGGCAAAGTCAAATCCATTAATCAATATCCATTAAAAAAAAAGCAAAAAATAACATTGGTTTAGAACAAATATTTCAAAGTTTGGCACATGTATCTTAAACATCAAAAACTAACGGGTAAAAGCTTACATGTTTCTGTTAAAATTGTAAATAAAACTAAAATCAGACTTGGTATGTAAACATACATCCGAAATTAAAGAAGGTTATAGGAAGGTGTATAAGGTATTGGAAAGCAAATTGGATATTGAACTGAAGAAAACAATGTAATGCTACATGGATGTGAGACGTGGAGGATGATGAGGAAACAAAAGATTATAGACGTGGGTGTGGCGCAAGATGTTAGGAATTGACTGGAAAGATATGCGCAATCCTGCCAACCCTAGCAGCTACGTAGTAGCACGACCAATGGGGTTTAATCCAACAGCAGTAAAAAAATTCTTCGACTGCTTCACAGGAATATATGACCGGTATAAATTCCCTCCATCACGAATATATAATTTTGATGAGTTTGTTGCAAAACGGGGTAGAAGACAGATTGGTGCTTTGTCTCCCGTAGAACGTGGTCAGCTACGGGTGATTATGTGCCACCTCTTCTTATTTTCCCAGACAAAGAGCAAAGCCAGAATTAGGAGATGGAACTCCTCCCGGCACAAAAATTGAATGTCATTGCAGCAGGTGGATGCAAAGCGAGATCTTCGTGCTGTAGATGGATCATTTCATAAGACATACAAAACCAACGTCTGAGGACCCCGTCATGCTAATTATTGACGGGCGCGGTACACACGCCAAGAACTTGGAAGTCATTCAGGAAGCTCGAGAAAATGATGTAGTTACGTTGTGACTTCCAACACACTGTAGTCACCGAATGCAACCCCTCGACGTTGGTTTCATGGGTCCGTTAAGCAAATATTGTAGCTTGGAATTAAAAATGTGGCTAAGAGCTAATCCCGTGCGAGTTGTAACGCTGTATCGAATATCAAAACTATTTGGGGTAGCTTATGTAAAGACTGCTACTATGAAAACTGCAATCCATGCCTTTGAAAAAACCGATATTTGGCCGCTGAATGAAAACATATTTTCAAAAATTGATTTTGCCCCGTCACGAGTATCCGAACTAAAACTTCCAGCTACTAACATCGTAACTATTGTTAGCCAAATCAGATGACCCGTCTCCCAATTTCTTTAAATAACAGCCTGCATGAAACGGAAAATGAAGGAAGAAGTCGGCCTGGTCCAAGTACTTCAAACAGTAGTTTCAATGTGCCCCTGGAGACTGCGAAATTCCGAAAGGCTTGAGAAACAAACCGAAAAAAGGGTTCAACAGACATTCTAACGTCAACGCCTTACAAAGAAGAAGTGGAGCGGAGTATAAATGAGGCACAAACAAAATCTGCAAAAAAGAATATTTATGATGACTCCCGGAATAGGAAAATTCAACAATCTCTCCGTAAAAAGCAGAAAATTCACGAAAGTTACTCTTTGCTTATAATGCAAAAATCAATATTCAAAGTCTGATCAAGGATGGGTACAATGCAGATAATACTTGAAATGGTCTCACGAGTCGTGCACATCTGACACCAAGGAAGGGTTAGATCAATTTGTTTGTCGCAAATGTAACTCTCAAATACTGTTTCTGTCATGAAACGGTGGGGCAAAGTGTTCTTAATTTTAGACTTTTGTAAAGTTTCTATTTTAAGTATAATGGACTATTTGCATCAGTTTAAGTAAACGACATTACAGGTTTGGTGTATTATTGTTTTTCAGGCCTCCAGACCTCAATCCATAAGAGTAAGTCAAAAACAATTAAATGGCTTAAGGGAGCGGTTATTCCCTCCTTTCTTCTAATTGTTTATGTCATCACCATAAGCTTGACCTATATTTTCTAAGTAAGTAGTTTTAAGATTATCAAAATTATAGGAAAATTTACATTTTAGTATTTTCTAACGAATGTTGAAATACACTCATGGACAAATTTGGGGGAACGCCGAAGAAAACACTGTTAATCCTATAACAGCAACAGATTAAGCCTATTTTTTTGCAACGCATTCGTTGGTCTTACATATTTAATCAAAGTGCAGTGTATTTTTGACATTTTCAAACACAATTGTTTGTTTATCTGTGTCGATCGTTTTGTGAGATTAACGTGTTAAAGGTTCTTATAACAAATTTAATTTTTCTTTTCAAATAATGTCAATCTTTACTCTTAATAAGCAATTTTAACTCAAGATGCGCGATCTTACTGAAGTGGAGGTTTCTAGAGGTGTCACTGAGAGGTGGCCGAAATGCTGAAGAATTCAAAATCAGTGATCTTTCGTGTTGTGCAACGGCATCAGCAGACGGGACAATACAAAAGACGTCGGGACAAGGTCGAAAAAGAGCAACAACAAATAGAGACGACAGATTTATCGTTAACTACGCGCTCAGAAATAGGACTGCCACTGCTTTAGAGATCAGGGGTAGCCTTCCAAGTACGTCAGGTGAATATAAGCACAAAAACCTTAAAACGAAGGATCAGAGAATCAGGAATGGTTTCACGTATATCTACCAAAGGTCCCTTGTTAACCAGGCAACACAGAGTAGCTCCTAAGACTTTTACTCGAAATCGCCGAGGTTGGTTTATAAGGAGTCAGGTGCTCTTCACTAATCAGTCCAGATTTTGTCTCCGGCCAGATAATGGAAGAGTAAGAGTGTGACGACGATCAAGTGAAAGATATGCCCAATGTAACACTGTCGGAAGAGATCCTTACTTCGGAGCGCGCACAGAGCTTCACATTGTAGAAGGTGGATCCTTAACAGCAGCAAGATATGTGACATACATTTTAGAAGCCCTTGCTATGCCCTTCGCACCATATATTGGTGACAACTTTCTTTTGATGCATGATAATACGAGACTCACGTTGCAACCATCGTTACTCAGTATTTGCAAGAGGTCCATTGGAACACCCTGGAATGGCCAGCGTGGTACCTAGATATAAACCTAATAGAACATGTTTGGGACAGGCTTGGGAGACAATTAAAGCACAAAAATCGTGCACCTCAGAACTTACAAGAACTTAGAAACGCGATATTGGAGGAATGGGATCAAATTCCCAAAGAGTATATTGATAAGTTGATTAGAGGAATGCCTAAAAGGCTGCAACCAGTGTTGAGGGCAATAGGAGGCAATACACGGTATTGACATTTTTTTCACGTGTACTAAACAATAAATATTCGTTAGTATTTCCGTGGTTATGTTCATTTTGTTTTTGATTGAAATGTTTAATTTTACAAATTTCTTCAAATTTAGGACAAAGATTGCTATGTTAGGATAAATAAAAGGAAAAACAATTGTATGTAAATCAAGAAATCTTGTAAAATATGTTTATGCAAATTGCAATATTCGATTCATGGTAGTCGACACGGAATATTATGGTTAAAATATAAGATTTAAAAAAAAAGTATTGTTTTAGGATAGATTACATTAGTCACGTGCTTGTCAGGTGTAAAACCTGAGCGACATGAGGGCTTACTTGACAAATGCATAAATAGTAACTGTATCTATGGCAACTTTAGCAGTATAAATACATATACAGTTTAATTTGGCACGGAATTCTAATCTCTCGGCAGCTCAAGAATTCGTGTCTAGATAATTCGTGGGTTCGAATCCCACTCGAGAGAACCTTTTTATTATATATTATATTAAATAAATATCAGTTTTTTTTAATGAAACGCACTGTATATTATTTGACATTTGGCGCCTACGATCAAAATAATGGTAGGCAGAGTTTACCTCCCATAAACCTTAACGTTTTAGGAACTATTTTGTGCCTTGTAAAACATTCATTTTTATTCGCCTAATGTACAACGCAGGATTCAACACCCCCGCGTTTTCTTAAAAACTACGTTTTTTCAAAATGGGAGGTATGTACATTTTCATTGGCTCTTATACGATTGCTAGTGAATCCTTTTAGGATAAAAATTAAAGAAATAAAAACATTATTGATGTACAACAGGGTTCAACACAACATTCATTACGGCGAGGTGCATTCAAAATGGGGTGCGGCTCAGTTTTAAATTTTACTTTTAATTTTTGTGAAAGTACAAGATAATTTTTTAAATTATGAAAATACCAACACCACTTATCGATTTTTCATCTCTATCATCCCCTAATTGTGTTATTAATATTTTTAAGATACGATGTTATCAACTACGTTCAATTGTATAAAATTACAATCAAAAGATTAAATTCGTTTTACAATTTAATGAAAAAAACGTATATTGCAAGAAATCCATTGCTAACTTTATACGGGTTGCGAGCGTTGCCAGCGAGTTGATGTGTTCTACTTCCGTTACACGTACTTTTGTATTTGTTTACCCAATGCAGGAAATGATCTCGATATGATATCTCGTTGACTCCTTGGTTTTCTGGGTTGGTGCGGTTTTTGAGATTCCGTACTAGGTCGGTCACTTTACGATATGCTGTAAATATCATTTTCATTCCATGTTCGAAGAATCCTACTTATTTTATCTATTATTCCTTTATGTATGGTTAAAAATACGTCTGATTGAAAACGAAAAAGAACCACCTCTCACTAAATCTTTCTTACCATACGTAAAGGGAACAACAGATAAAATAGGAGGGTATTTCAAAAACATAAAATACAAAAATATCGTGCTTTGGAATCCCAAAGACTGCTTCAACCTAAAAAAACGAAGGAGTCTATGAGATACCATGCCAACAGTGCGATATGTCCTACAATCCGCAAACTAAAACAAACAAGTGCAAGGAGAGCAGAGCACACCAACGCCATGGAGAATCAATTGCACCGAATCTAAAGGTTATAGGACATGTTATCCAGACCTAAGAACTGATAGCTCAGTAATTTGAGAAGCTAGAGAAATAAAAAAGAGTCCAAACGATATGATGAACAGAGAAGACGGCATACTTAGATTACCAACATCGCCGAAAACATCAATAGTTCGATACGAATAACGAGAAGCAAAAACCGTTCTGTTTAACTTCGTAATGGACCAAATAAAAGATGAAGTGATTGCTTTAGAGCTGGAATTCAGAATGGATAACAAGATAATTCGTATGGTGTGCTATGCTGATGATGCAGCACTCATAGCGGAAACCGAGAACAATTTACAAAAGCATATGTACAGATTTTACCAAATAAGTAGAAAACTTAATATGTCTATTTCCGTTGAAAAAACAAAATGTATAACAGTCAACAAAGATCCCATAAGATGTAAACCTGTTCTCGAAAACAAACCTAAGGTTTGTAGAGTTTAATTAAAAATCAGCGCCTGTAGCAGACAGCCTAAGAAAGACAATATAGACAAATAAATATATGAGAATGGACAGAAAAATCAAAATTTAATGCATGTGTCAGACCTATCATGACATATGGAATAGAAGCTCGTGAGGATACTATACTAATAACATTAAAAGCATTCCAAAATGAACATACTAAGAACTATAATGAGGAAAACAAAAAAAGATCGAGTCAGGAACACCGAAATAAGTGAGCAATGTGGAATACAGGAAGTAGTAAGATGGGAACGACACAGGAGAAGACAGTGGCATAACCACGTAAGAAGTACGGAAGAAACAGGTTACTGAAAGTAGTGTTAGTAGGAAAACCAGTAGGAAAACGCTCCCCAGGAAGACCCCTCTAAGAGATGGAGCATTGATTATATACTTCTATATAATCAATGGATGGAGGGACAGCTGGCAGGAGATGCTGCAACGCAACGTTCGAAATTAACAGATCATCAGCTCTCAAAAAGAATAAGAAGAGGAGGAAGAAAAAACGTAGACAGTTACAAGCTTAAAAGAGCATAATTAGTACACGAGAAACTAGAAATATCTAAATATCCCTCTGATAATTATCTCGATCATTATATTGTTGATTACCACGATGAGATTCGAGATATATAGGGTTGCTCATTAGTGCATCTCAGTAAATATGAGTTTTAGAAGAAAATGTTTCCTATCAAAGTTTTTAGTGTTTAAGCGGTGCGTATTTTAAAATTATTTTCCAGTATACGTGGTGCGTCATAAAAGTGTGTTAGTAACAAATTATGTTTTGTAAAATAGAATCCCCCAATTTTTTGCCATATTCGGCGTTATCGTCAAATTTTAATGTTAATTTACATAAGATGTTTTATCTTAAATATTTACCGTTTTGGAATTATTTCGAAAAATATGAAAATTGTGACAGCTGCAGGGTTCCACAAAAATGGGTGCTTGTACTCTGACGTCTGCGAATTTCAAAATCGGTATTCTGGTGCTCTAAGAAAACCTAATAAGCTACGTTTTGATGTATTTTAATTTAAAAAAAAGGTCCTCTACACCCCCGAAATATTCATGTATGATTTCAAACCTCAATAACTTGCTTATTTCAAATGGAATACCCTAATTTTTATACAGTTTTCGGATTTATCGTCAAATGTTAAGGTCAGTTTATATAAGGCCTCCGAATTATGCGGCAAAACTAAAAAAATTATTTAATTTTTATTTTGGTCAAGTCAACCGGCTACATGTTGGCATGGAAACAAAAAAAAAGTTTGTTTATTCCTATTGATGTCTGAGTTTTTCCGAAAATATTATAAATATCATAGTTGTTTGTAAGTGACACGTAGTATTACAGTGTACGTTCATTACCTCTTTTTTTTTTTTCAAAATATCTGTTACACAATTTTTGAAAGTTGTTCATTTTTATCCACTGGGTGAGCAGTTACGCACTCGTTTTGCATATTTCATTCTTATCTCATATGTTTATAGTTAACTAAATACAGATGAATTTCGAAAGAACAGAACTGATTGACATGAACTCTGTTATGGGATCTGATCAAAAAAGTATCTTTGCGCGAAAATATCCCGATAGAAGACAACCCTCGGTTAGAAGTTTAGAAAAACTTAAAGAAAGGTTCATTAGAACAGGCATTGGGAACTCTAAAAAATGTGAAAGGGTTAAGAGGACAAGCGACGAAGACCAATTGAATGTTTGTTGTCTGTAATTCCGCAGCTTCTGTTGGGTCCTGATTTGGAAATTAGGAAAACATTTTGCCAATGGGGGTTGGAAATGGAAAAAATAACACCTAACTTTTTCCAAAATGCATTATTCTCCGACCAGCCAACTTCCACTCAAAGTGGTAGCCCAAACCGTCATAATCTTCATTGCTATGCAACGGAAAACCCAAAATAGTAAGACTAGTTAGTTCGCAGCGACAGTGAACAGTAATTGTTTGGGGTGGTATTATGGTTGATAATATTGTTGGGCCACTTTTTCAAAACATTCCTGTTGTTTTAAGTCCAAATATGTGGCTACAGCTTGGCGGCGCTCCTGCGCACTTTGCGTTAAATGACAGAGAGCCATGGCGGTCCCGTCTCTTGGTCGCCTAGACTGCCAGACTTAAGAAAATTAGTTTTTTCTAAGTTTTTTTCTATGGGGTCACAGAAAAAACTGATCCGACTAATGCAAAAGATATAAGACAACGCATAATTGATGTGTTTAGAAATATCGTAAGCATTGAGGTGTTACATGTGAAATAATAATAATAACCATTTACTGCCAATCAAATTTTAAAGACACAAGAGATTATACAATAAATGTTAAAAGTAGAGTAGAAATGAATGTTATAAACTAACTGAACAGAATTGAATTATGATAAATATGTTTTGTACAAATTGTGAAACTAAGTCATATTGATTTGTTGTTTCACAGTTTGTGCATATAACAACTAAACTTTGCTATGCTATGCTATTATTTGAAAGGATAAAAGTTTGATAGGGCACTGTTTGAAAGCAACTTTGAAGTTCTACGTAAGAAAATATCTAGGTGTTAACCGAAATTAGCGAGTTAATATCATCTGGTGTTAAAGAAGAGGTAATTTTTTTTATACTACCCATAAAAGACCTTATGTTATTAGACTCAGCAATATCGATCTATGTGTATTAAGCAATAAATTGTTAACTAAATGAAATAAACAGGTCTTTTCTGGCAAGACTGTGTGATGTACCACAACTGGTGCACCTGTACCTATTTTATTTTATAAATTAGAAGGCGGGTTGAATTGAAACCATCTAGTAAATATGGGCGGGTGTTGTATATTTTGATAGTAGAAAATAAGGTGTGCTTAGATATAGGTTGTTAGGAAAAATAATAGAGGGTTGTTGATTTTGAGATTTACAAAAGAAAAACGTATTATTTTTGGTCTGATAAAATAGAATAGAATAAAAGGTAACGTTATATATTCATTAACTATATTGTCTTTCAGAAAATGTTTATAATGTCATTCTCTAAATGAAAAGGTAAATTAATTTATAATACTACTATAGATTGATTCGAAAACAGAACGTTCTCTTACAAACTGAAGTAAATAATAATTGAAATGAGTATATGATTCGTATTACAATACCATGGTAAGAGTAATTATTTAGTCTAATATAAATTAATATCAATGATAATTTGAAAGTTAATGTTACATCCCAATGTTGTTATTTACTGTAGAGAGGTCTCTTGATTGCATTATTGATATATTTTATTTTGACATTTCACAACTATAATGCAGCGTATTTTAAGATGGATGATCCCTTGTAAATGTATTGGAGGCGTAAAATCGGCACTCGGGTAAATCTGGCATAATGCTGACCTATGGGCGATAACTGTAGCAAAACTAAAGCATGTTCTCATTGGAATACTGAGTGCGTGCCTGTTATGAAATATGTTACCTTTTGTTTCGTTAATTGTAAATGCAGATCCTTAACATGTTGTGATCTTTTTCTTATACTACAGTAGCTAATTGTACTATAACTTGGTGATCACCATTTATGAAATACAGGTCTGTATTAAATTACTACTACTCCATTGATTAAGTTATTAAGGTTAGAGTAGGGTGATAGCAATAATCTTGCAATAACAGTAGAATCCAAATACGTATTGATCTGGGTACCTATAATTAATACTTATTCTTTATTTATGATGTTATTCTTGTTGTAGTATGAGACGGTGAGGTTTTCTATAGTAGTTCTTTCTTCAATCCGAAATAAAGAAAGCAGAACTACATTGCACTTGCATATATACTTATATACTGTGTTTTATTGTTTTATTTTTATCCTCCCTTAGATACCGCAACACATACACCGTGTCCCATATAAAAATGTTTTGTATGGGGATCTCGGAAACGGTAAGAGATAGAACGTCGATTAAATAGGACAAAAGTTGCACATTTTCAAGGCCACTTGTTCGGCTCTAATAAATTGAATCATCCAATTTTTGATTCAACGTTTCGTATCATAGCAACCAACCATCATCAACTTTATTTTTTTAAATACAAGAAAAAATTGTTTTAACCTATTTAAATTCTCTCTTTGATTCTGAATTCAACGATGTATAACACTTTATATTTTTGATGCCTTTCAAACGAGAAGATTCATTTTCAATGTCAAAATGGAGAACATACGGTTTTTAAGGATAAAAGTATTATTAGAAACATTAGGTAACTTTAAATTACTGCAAAAAATATGTTTCGTAATTTTTAATAAAAACAAACTATCGAATCAGATACAATCAATTTTAAATTAACAGTTTTATACTCTTAGGTATTCAGGATATAAAATTATTAAAATGTATCAATTACATCACTAATATCATTCAGCCCTTAAGTAGGCCTTGCGTTTCCTTTTGTCTATTGTCATGTCAACTAATGAACAATTAAATAACAGAATAATTATGTGGTTGAATACACAATAAACTTGTGTAAGAAGTAGTCAGAAGTAAATCTTGGTTTTATTGAAAAGAAATTAGTTTATTTTAAAAGACTAATGGCACATTTTTCAAATCCAGAAAGTTTCGATATGCTGTGTTGTTTTATTGAAAGTTGTAAAAATAGAGATGATGCAGAAAGGCGATATTTTAGAACGTCGACAACCAAAGAAAGCGATATTTAATAGACTGGTAAGGAATCTAAAAGAACATTGATCTTTTAAACAACCTGTGAACAATCGCAATAAGCATGTGAATGAAGATAATCAGTAAATGTTTTGGTGGTGATTTCTGAGGATGATACAATTTCAACCAGTGTTATTGAAAAAAAAACATAACATTCCGAGATCAACAGATCAAAGAATACTCTCTAAGGAAAAATACCATCCTTACAAATACACGGTGTGTCAAACTTTATTGCCCGGCGGATGATTTCTTGTAAATGGCTAACTAGAAAATGCGCTGACGACGAATATTTTCCTTCTAATTTATCCTATTGTCTAATGAAACATATTTTGCCAACAATGGGGTATATTTAACAGAAAAAATCAGCAATATTGGTCGACCCATAATTAGTTTCGTGTACGATCATTACGAAATCAAAATCGATTCGGGTTTGATGTGGACTTCTGGAGAGACGATATTTTATGAAGGTACCTTGACATCACAACGCTATTTACATATGTTGGCTAATGAAATCGAAGATTTACCCCCATTAGCGGAATGTAGAAACATTTGGTACCAGCAAGATGGTGCGCCTCCTCACAATTCCTATGAAGTTATGAACTATTCAGCAGAAAACTTTAACAATAACGTGATTGCTATAAACGGTATTGTGCGTTGGTCTGCAAGGTTGTCGGATATCAGCCCATTGGATTTTTTCTTATGGGGGTTTATCAAAGAAGATGTATACTGGAAAAAGTTTGACAATATTGCAGAATTGAGAGCAGAGGTGAATGCAGCATTCAGGAAAATTACAACAAATATGCCGAAAAATGCAATGGACGAAACTGTACGACGTTGCAATATGTGTTAGGAATATGAAGGTGACATTTTTGAACATAGACTAAATTGTTTTGTACGATAGTTATCTAATCTTGTTTTATTTTGTTTATACTATAATTTTTGTGTAGTAATTTAAAGTTACCTAATGTTTCTAATAATACTTTTATCCTTAAAATCTGTGTGTTCTCCATTTTGACATTGAAAATGAATCTTCTCGTTCGAAACGCATCAAAAATATACATGTGATATAACGTTGAATTCAGTATCAAAGAGAGAATTTAAATAGGTTAAAAACAATTTTTTCTTGTATTTAAAAATATAAAGTTGATGATGGTTGCTATGATACGAAACGTTGAATCAAACATAGGATGATACGATTTAATAGTGGCCATGAAAATATGCTTTCGTTTTTTTGATACCTCTTCAAATAAAGTCAGAAAAAAATAAAAACGAAAAACGAAAATTTCAGTTTTTTTCAAATATCTCAAAAATGAAAAAAGATATCCGAATTCTACAAATACCATAAATACGTTCCCTCGAATGCGCAACTTTTGTCTCATTTAATCGACTTTCTATCTCTCACCGTTTCTGAGATCCCCATACAAAACATTTTTATATGGGACACGGTGTATATCTCCGTAACAACTCTCTTATGTAGTGGTCCTACCTTGTTTTCATGACTATCATTTGGCTTAAATAAGGGCGCGCATTAGCTTCTTGTATTTGAGTAGTACAGTCGATAGACTGGCCTGGGTACATTACAACTCCAATTGTGTTATGATCGAAAATAATTTTCTGCAGTTTAATACATGTTTGTATGTAGCCGGTTGACTTGATCAAAATAAAAGTTAAATAATTGTTTTAATTTTGTCGAATAATTCGGAAACGGTAAATTTTAAAGATAGGACACTTTTATATAAACTAACCTTAAAATTTGATGGTAAATCCGAAAACGGTATAAAGATTAGGGTACTTCATTCAAAATAAGGAAGTTTTTGAGGTTTGAAATGATGCAACTTCGTATGAATATTTCGGGGGTTGTAGAGCACTTTTTGTTAGATTGAAATACGTCAAAACATAGCTTATTAGGTTTTCTTAGAGCCCCAGCACACCATTTTTTTCCAAATAATTCGAAAACGGTAAATATTTAAGATAAAACATTTCACATTAAGATTTGAAGATAAATCCGAATATGGCAAAAGAATTGCGGGGGTTCTGTTTTAAAAAACATAATTTGTTACTAACACACTTTTATAACGCACGCCGTATGGAAAATAATTTTAAAATACGCATCTCTTAAACATCAAAAACTTTGATAGGAAACATATCCTTTTAAAACCCATATTTACTGAGATATCGCACTTTGACGCACTAATGAGCAACCCTGTATCCAAATAAAATGTTTTTAAAAATTATGTAAATTCAGATTAATATACAAAATGGTCGTCGACCGCTGATGATAATAGCTTAGCTGTTTGTACGCCTTCGGTGTTTTTCACTCTATTTCTGTAGTACGTGGGCGTATTTTATACAAAATTTAGAAAGAAAGTACTATGGTTCGGTACAGTTAAAGGATAGTGGCCCATTTATACTAACAAGGCAGGGTACATTTGAAATATAAAAATGTTTAAGCTTATTAAAAATAAAAAAATAATTTATTTATTTATCTAGTGTTTTTAACACTTCATTAATAGGAGTAAATTCAAGAAATATTTTAGAAAATTGTACGTAGATCATACAGATATGCTATTTCAATAAAATCATAAAAATCACCTATAAACCGCAAGTAAAAACGACGACATCGTGTAAAGATGACATGTGATTACACGATTTTTTTCTGAAAGACGTGTACGTTTTTACCAAAGCGGATAACCCATTGATCACTCATTATTTTTCTGTATACTTACTTAAACAACGGTGTATACTTTACGGAAAATGGTATAATTTGATTTAATGTACATCTTATGATAGCAAGGATAGCGATCTTATTGTTAAATAAATTTAACTTAAATGTTCAAAAAAAGGTAATTTTGTTCATTTATCTGAAAACCATTGTAACGATACAGGCGTAGAAAGCGGGTTGGATACACAAACATTTCAAAGGGTTTAATTGGGTGGTTTCATAGTATAAATTTACTCATAATAGATATCAGTGTGGGTTTCGAAAAACTTAAACTAATGCTGGGTGAATAGCTTTTTATAAAAAACCTTATATCGCTCAAATATGTACGTGTTTTTGGACCACACTGTATTTTTAACAGAATTACCCTTCCACTTTAATAATATTTTACATTGTACACATTTCAAATAGATTACGCCATGATGTAACAATTTTCTTTAGTGTACATACTTCATTAACATATTTGAGTATGTAAATTCTCTACGTATTTGTAGTTTACACATTTAATATCGTTTGTAAATCACAATTTATGCGTAATAAAAAGACAAGTTGTTATCGCTTAAGACTGTGACAAAGGTAAATCCTGTTTTATATAGTTTTTTTAAAGATTATAATCCTCTGATTAAAAGTTTCCTTTTTTATAATCAATAAAAAAAATTAAGGAAGTTAGTGACAAATTTGGACATAGTGATCCATGGCGTTTTGTTTTTTAAGGAACCATAAAAGCTAGTAAGTTGATACGTTTAATTATCCTGTTAAAGTGCCATTTTATCGCCCAACATAAAACACATTTGCTCAAAGCTGTGTTTGTGCAGTATGTGGAAATATGTACACACAGTTTAACATTTGGTTTGTGTTTGTTTTCTAAATACAGCTTGAAATAATATTGGAAAATTAACCTAAAGCGATAACAATTATGGTTATACCAGTTCACATAGAATTGAAATTTAGAGGTTTTTATAGATAAGAAAAGAATACGATGTAAGAAGCATGATAAAAAAAAGGCCACAAACCACACCAGATGATATGGGGATATTATCTCTTAAGTTACCCAGATTAAATTAGCTTTAAATTATTATATAAGTACACAAAATGGATTTTGAAATGTTGATGCATCTTGTTAACTTGTTGAATTTATCAAACATTTTTGTAGATAAATGGAAATTGAATTAGGCAGCTTTTTTGAGCAGTACTTACTAATAATCCAAGAAGTGACTCAAACCTGAATTTGAAAAATAAAGAGGCGATTATACAATGAATAAAAAAAATTGAAACAGTTTAGTTAATGATATAGACGGTTGTACTAGGTGTTTTATTTGTCAGTAAACACAATTATCCTATTATCCTGTACAATTACGTACCTGAACCGAATAATTTGCTTATTACAAACTCTCCAAATCAAATTTATAACTATACACGGGTACGTGTTTTTATACAATTCATACAAAAAAAAATCCAATTACACTAATTTAAAAAAAAATTATGCACCGTACTTTGTTAAACTAATTGAATTTTGGACTTACCAGAAAAAAGAAAAAATTCCACAAAAATGATGGTAGTAACTTCCACTAATGTCTTTTTTTTAGATAAACATTAATTGGATAAATAATCTGTAATACACGTTAATATTTCACTTATTGTTATGATAACAATGTTTATTCTAATTAGAAGCGTTTGTAAACAGCACGACGTGAACGAAACTTTACAAACTTGCACACTCTTCCTTTGACTACTCGAATTAAACTGACAGAAACCGACATCCTCTCAATGAATAAACACGAGCTTTACCGCGCATCGAGGTTGCGCTAGAACCCCCCGTCGTGACGCTTTTAGACGCTTTTCAAAACGATACAGGTGGATGATAATTTAATTAAGTGATGTTTTGTTAAACAAGTAGCGATTTAAAACATTGTAATTTTTTAATAAAGTAAATGGTAAACAAAAACCAAATTACTCCCAGATCAATAACATATACTGCCAAAAAAGTTATTAATCTAATTAAATAATCCCAATGATGGTAATAAATTTAATTAAAAATTAGAAGTATTTTTATATCATCTATCGTGCAATGAAAAATTTAGTAAATTGTCTTTTTCCACTTGTAAAATATCCCTCTAAACAGGGGCTTAATCAGGAGGGTGTCCAAATAAAGACAATTATAATTGCAAAACATGTATCTATAAAAGAAAAAGAATAATGTAATATACAGTGTGTATTAGCCAAATGTAATAAATTCGGTAATAAATAAATGGGGGCGTGTGTGAGAAAACGCTCGGACACGTCGATTGGTATTTTTAGTTGCACATTCTTTTCAACAAAAACTTTTTATACAGGGTGTGCCATCCAACAATGGCGAATACCAACTTTCTTATTTTAAATGCAACACCCTGTAGCGGGGACCGGCGCACGTACGGCTATTTGACACTAAAAAGTGGCCAAAACTAAATTTTTGTGATTTTGTAACAATTCAGTGTCACAATGATTTTTCAGCTCATTAATACACATTGTAGTATGACCTAATCATTTCTATGTCCTTTTCTCGCCTTTTCTACTACTAATATGAAGTGCAAAAATTTCAAAATGGGATAAACATACAAAAAAAAATCATTTATTTATTTATTTATTATTTATTTAAAAAATAATACGTAGATACTACAGTTTATTACCAGCAGGTATGTACTACTAATACTCATCAGCCTCGCTTTCGTTATTTTCATCAGTACTAGTACTTGCGGAACACTCGTACTCATCTGCTCTAAGAAAAGCCAGTGCTTCTGATGAGAACGGTTTCCGCTTCTTTTTTATAAGCATTCCGCTGCTACAACTGAGGTAGACATCTGAGGTCAGAAGAAGGCGATTCATCACATCTTGCATGCAGTCCTTTCTAGAAAATTTTCTTGCAAAGTTCTGCCTGTATAGGCGGAAATGCTTATTACGCGACTCGGCCGCCTCTTCTGATAATTGGCCAATCGGCAGAAGAGCATGCGCAATGACCAAAGCCCCATGACAAAATTTTATGCAGAGTGGGCGTCATGGGGTGCCAGTTATATAAATGAACATATAGTTCCGCTGTGGATCGAAGATACACAGAAAACTTTTCTGTGTCAATAGGGAACCCACTTGCTAGGACTTCTAAAATCACTTTCAGCTTCTTGAGGAACTCTATATCTATGCCTCTGATTCTGGCAGTGGTTTCTGGATCAGCAAAAAACCTTCATGATGTATTACCATCATTGGTATTACCGAATCCAGCTTTCGGCACGTCTACAAGCAACCCCATTTGATACCGAAATGCGTTCTGAATCTCCTTTTTCTTCTCAGCTGAAATCTTCTTTTCTTCGGTGTTTAATCTCCATTTTTTAAGGGGCAGTTTATATGCTATATGGAGACATGTTTCTAGGAAACGAATTCGAGCGTGCAAAATAGAACGTCCAAATTTTAGTGTATTCGGTTCTATGGCACGTTCTTCAACCGTTTTCAGCATGTTGAACTCTTTGCTAGTCTGCTTGCATATGTAGCACTTCATGGTTGATGCTGTGTTAGTGGCAGCATTGCACACTTTGCCATCTACCATTGTTAGAACAAGAGTGTGCGATACTTTTATCACGTTGTTGTTGTTGGCTTCAACTTCCGTAGGATTTACATTTTGTGCCTGGTTTTCAATGTATTCTATTTCGGATTTAGTCACTTCATTACTTTCATGCACAAACTGGATCCTTATAGGACAGCAGAATCCGGAAGATGAAGGAGCCGGATTTTGCCACCAAACCTTTATTGGGCCATTCACATTGCTCGTGAGCCTTAGTGGCACTAATGAGCTTATAAAAACATGGGCATCGGAATCAGACTTGTTTTCAAACATTTGTTTGAATTCTTGTGCTTTCGAGCCATCACATCCATGTTCTGCCTCTCAGTGTCAGTTGCTGTCATTAATACTTCCTCTAGATAAAGGCAAAGATGTTGAGTGGTGTGGTCGAGTAGATTTTGCAAACCTACTTCAGCTATTGATTCTGAGACGTGAATATCTTTAGGATAGCATTTATTTTTCTCTTTTTGCAGCAGCGAATAACACGGGTATATATCTTTTTGCCCATTTCTGATTACATTATATTGTTTACGGGTTAGGTCGGCCTCCACATATTTAATTAGCGCTTTTGTTACAGTTAGCTTGCTGCTTTTTGTACATTTCTCTACTGAACTAATAATTTTTCGAAATTTGGTGGCTCTTGTCGGAGTCGCTGAAGCCTGTTTAATGAGTTTAGACATATCGTTGTTGCCTGCGGCTCTTTCGCACATAACTGCAGCATAAGTCAACTCATCATGAGATATATCTGACCTCAGGTTCTCTGTTTTGCGCCTCTTGCTTCTTTCACTACATTCCTGGAATTTCTTAAAAGGACGGCCGGGTTTATGGTGTCGCCAAACAGGTACAGAGATTGAGTCCTTCAGCCATTGTTCATTAATTTTCCGGAAACAGCATTCTTTGTAGCTCGCTGAGGTCCACTTAAGCTTGTAGTGGTGTTTAAAAGACTTTAAACTATCGCGGAGTACGTTTATTTTATCATCGGGGCATTTGGTCATTTCGATTAGTTTTTGCTCGAGAAAATCCAGTTTTTTATCTAAATTTTTGAAGCCACACTGTTTTATTATGTTAAATATATCCTCTCTTGCTATATTCATCGAAGACTCAACACAAGAACCTGCTGACAAAAAGAAAACTACTGTTATTTTCACAGAAATCAAAATATTTGTTCTTAAAAATTCAACATTTTGACGCCAAAAGTTCACTATATAACTATTTTTTCACATTTTTATGTACCTAAGAACACTTGGGCAATGAATATCTTTAATTTGATTCATCAATCATTGAAATCC
This sequence comes from Vesta saturnalis, assembly GCA_036346205.1. Taxonomy (NCBI): domain Eukaryota; kingdom Metazoa; phylum Arthropoda; class Insecta; order Coleoptera; family Lampyridae; genus Vesta; species Vesta saturnalis. The sequence continues at coordinate 1,917,983 of JARFJB010001998.1, forward strand.
GTACATTAGTTCAGATGATATGAGATAACAAAGAAAATTACAAACATACATACAAGATACGCGCGAAAACCATAACTTTTTTTTAATTGGCAATAAAACAAGGGGGCGGAAAATGGCGGATGGTTTTTTTCTTAATAATTCAAGTAGAAACTTTACAGAATACACCCATGTCAGAACTACAGCTTAACTCTATTTAACTGATACTTAAATTTACTCAGAAAACTTGTTTTATAGGATTTTTTTGGCCCAAAAATACTCATGACTGTCTCATACATTTTATGAATGAAAAAGTGATACGTATAGTTTAGTAATGTATTAATTCGTAATGCACAGAAAAGTGATTGAGAATAGCTAGCGTCGAGAAAACAAACGTAACGTGTAACTAGCACAACAGATGAGTTTCGACTGGCATGGAGAGGGTAGGGCGCGTGTTAGCGGCGCGCATTAAAACCGGTTGAGTACTGATAGGTATCCTTTTGTCAATACAGTACAAAGGAGACCAGTGTGGTCAATTTGATGAAATGGACTTATGGCCACTTTTTAGAGTCAAATACCCGCACGTGCGGCGTTAGTTGTTACAGTTTTGTTTAAACTCCTCATATAATTCTATATTATTTTGAGTTTTGCAGAGTCCCGGAAAGTGATAACTATCAGTGATAAGTGTGAAAGTTGAAGTTTTAAGGTGTTAAAAGTGTTTTAATTAATAATGCCGAGTCTAAAATAAAAGCAATCGTGTACAAACTAAAGAAAATAAAAAAAACCAACTAATATAAAGAAAAATTAATAAAAATCAGAAAATAAGCATAAACAACATAACCTCCAAAATAGATAACCTCCACACTGTTTCGTCGAATCTCAATTCAATTACACCGAATCGTAAGAGCAACATCGAATTTACAATTATTAACCAAATATGAGCGAAGAAATGTAAATTATTTAAAAAATGTTTAAGTCTATTTACAACACAAATAAATAATGTAGAAGGAAATTAGATAATGCGTTAACCGAATAAAGTTAAAAACGAAAACGAAAAGCTAAGGAATACCATCAAAGAACAAAACCAGCAAATAGAAATATTGAAAAAGGAGAATATTAAAAGGAATTTGATAATATATGGTATCGAAGACTCCAATAATGAAACGTACCAAGACAGATTAACAGAGATTAAGCAACTATTGAAGTTGATAATACAAGATTAGGAAAATACAGATAAAAACAGACTGATCCAAGAGCAAGAAGAAAGGAAAAGCTTGTTGGAATACCTTAAAGAAGCGAGAGAGAAAGGATATAACGCTAAGATGAAAGGAAACAAATTAATGATAAATAATGGCATATGGCATGTATACCCTTGAAACGTTAAAGCAAGAAGAGACGACAAGTGAAGAAAAAAGAATAGAAGAGATAATAGAAAGAATCAAAGCTCACCAGATCAAGAAAAAAAGAAAGCCTAAAAAAAACCTAAGCTAGAAAAAGAAAAGATAGCAGAAATAGATAACGCAACAAACACAAAAGAAAAAAACAAAATTGCACAAGAAACCCCAAGGAAAATGGTACAACAAATGTTATCACCAATTAAACAAGACTCGAAAAGAACACAAGAAAAAACTCCAGAACAAATGCAACAAAACTAATATAGCAACCAAAACAAAAAGACCCTAGGATAAAATCGGCAAATTTATCCTTAAACGCAAAACTCATTGCCAAGAAAGCTCCAAATCAAAACAATAAAAATAAACAGCCACCAGAAGAAAAGGAAAAAACGACACGACAATAAAAATAGGAAGTTGGAATATTCAAACAATGCTTCAGGCTGGGGAAATGAATGAAATAATAGACGAAACAAGAAAAACAAAAATGGACATAACAGCAGTACAAGAAGTGAAGTGGTCTGGAAGGGGAGAAATAAGAAAACCAAGTGTTACTTTTTACTATAAAGGCCCACAAAAATAAGGACATAAAGGAACATGCTTTATAATCACAAACAAAATAAGAAACACAGTGATAAACTTTGAAGGCATAGCAGAGCGTATAAGTAAATAATGGTGCTATTCTCTATCTCTTAACATTCTGTAAAACTGTGGTCTCCTAAGCAACCATGTAAAATAACATACTATAAAAAAATTTGGAATTCTCTATGTCATTTTGATCTCTGTAATTAACATTATGTTACTAACATTCTCTGTAAAATTATGGTGCCATATTTGTCTCCGTTTATGCAACAAATTTTAAAAATGAATTCTAATCATGGTATTTTTACAATCTTCGTCAAGAAGACGAAAGAAGGTACCTATTACATATTATAGAAGTATTCATTTAAAGTTAGAAATCTTTTTAGAAAGTATATGAGAGTTGAGAGAAAACTACGTGATTCTAAAAAAATCTTTGAAATGCCAGATGTGGAATTCAAAAATCAATTTCGGTTATCCAAAAACACGGTAATTGTCAATTTTTAGAACCTCACAGGGCGCAGACTAGGAGCCGAACAGCACTACCTTCTTATTTGAAGGTTTTGTGCACATTACATTTTCTTGGAACTAATTCATTTCAACGCTGTGTTGGGACTAGCTCATAGACCAGCATGAGCCAAAGCATATTAAACAACCCAAATAATTACGCGATTGCTTATGCCTGAGTGGATAAAATTCCCAACAACGTTGGCCGAAAAAATCCTATCAAAGAAGGCTTTTATGAAACATATAACCTGCGAGCTGTAATTGGAGCGACTGATGGAACACATGTAAATAAAATATCGCCGCCTTCTACCGATCAATATCATCCGCCTTACGTTTACATTCATCGACTCAGAGAATATAGTATCAATGTGATGCTAATTTGTGATAGTGACTGAATTTTAGCGTGCGATTTCAGTATCAGTGCATGATTGTGCCATATTCAAAACCTCGGATATCCGCGCTTTTTTGTGTCATCAATTTGAAAATGGCGATAATGTTAGCCATTTAATTAGAGATGCAGGCTACGGATTAGTGCCATGGTTGTTTACTCCCTATACCGTAACTGGAGAGGGAACACCAGAAAGCCAATTTAATATTTTACTTAGGCGGAGTAGAAATGTTATTGAAAGAACAAACGGTGTGTTGAAAGGAAGGTCTCGTTGTCTTTCGAAACATCGTCAATTATTATATCATCCAGCCAAGGCGGCATATATGATATATGCTGTGTCAATTCTTCATAATATTTCTGTCGCAAACAATGAACAACTTGATAAAGAAGAAGTAATAGTAGAACCACTTGATAACAGTCCAGTAGATCATGCAGGATTAGATCTTAACATTCTTAATTTAGGAAGAGTTGCAAGAGACAATTATGTTCGGATAAATATTATATAACTTGTTTATTAAAGATAAGACTAGCAACAGTTTACTTTGGATGTTTATTCCTTGAATAAATTATACCTACCAGAAAAAACTATGCATTCAAAATTGGAACATCGAAAACAAAATCCGGATTTTAAACTTAAATTTGGCTACATATAAAGCTAACTTTTTTTCTTCATTGCTGTTATTCTTGTAAGCTTGGAGTAGTTCTTCACCAATGGTTTTGATTGATTTATTTTCAATTGATATTTTGCTTCTAAGAGGTGTAAACGTGTTTTTGATGCTGTTTTTTTTTGATGAAGTATTGGATTCGGTAATTGTATCGAAGAGTTCCCTCTGTTCATCTTGAAATTCCTCGCTGGGATGTAGAACATGGATTTGTTGTCCTGTGTCATTGTGGTAGACAGATAGTTCAGTAAAATGGTTGTCTTCCTCAACAATCCGGGAAGAAAATTGCAAACCTCCACTTACATCCACCTTTACACTTCCAATCACTGCCACTTTACCCCAGACTGATAATCCCCTTTCTTCTAGAGGTGTTAAAGTTGTACCAGAACATGTACCACTACCAGTAGACTTCTTACGTTCTAGAATTTTCCTACACTTACCTCTTGTACTGTTCTTCCAGTCGTTAAATCTGTAAATATAAATATCAATGTTAATTATCGCAATAATGACTTTGTAACAAAGTTTGAGATTCTACCTTTTTCCACACTTCACAGGTCAGTGCTGGTCCATTACCATAGCTGCTTAATCTAACCGTTAATTTATTCCAAATTCCTTGAATATAGTTGGGATTGATGGTTAGATCAATGTTTCCAGTTCTAAAACCATATCTCCTTCCATAACCTGCAGGTATTTATTGTACTGAGTGCAACTCGTTTTCTGCGTTCTTTTACATTTTCTAACGTTTTCAATAGCCAGAATGTATTATGTACCTATTGCACGTGGTTTTATACCTTAGCTTTCAAAAGGATTTGAATGGCAACTTATGCAAATGTCAAAATTATGTCAATGTCAATAATTCAAATGAAAGTTTTAGATCAAATATGAGACAGTTGCTAAGGAAATAACAGTTCCACTTACAGAATAGCAGTATTTCTTACACTGTAAACCTTCTGTTAGAAGGTAATTTTATAGAGCTATGTTAGTAACAGTCTGTAAAATAATAGACTGTAAAATATTTTTAGAGAATATGGCTAAAAGGAAAATTTTACTTTGCAACACTGCTAAATGTGTACGCACCAACAGAAGAAGCCGAAATAGAAGAAAAAGAAAAAACTTACAGAAACATTCAAGCAGGGTATAACAGTACACCAAAACATGACACCGTAATTATAATAGGCGATTAAATGCACAGCTAGGAAAAAAGTCCATTTCAGAGGAATACTACGAAAGCAAATGTTACACAAAAAAACTAATCGAAATGGAAACATGCTATGCCAATTTGAAATACTAAACAACTTGGTAGTAAGTAGCACGATGAACCCATGGTTATGCCCAAGAAATAAACAGCTTTATCAAATCGACCATGTACTAAACCCAAAGAAAAGGGCGTCAAACACAAAAGATGTCAAAACGTATAGAGGAGTATCATGTGGGTCAGATCACTTCTTAGTTGTTATAAAAATGAAAGACAAAATAAGCATAGAAAAAGCGAGTAATAAGAATATAGGAGAAAGATGGGACGTAGAAACACTAAAAAAAGAAGAAACACAAAAAGAATATGCTAGAAAAAAATAACGAATTGTTAAGTAGAAAAAGAATATCCACACAAATAGAGAAGGAATTGAATACAATAAAAGAAACAATAACAAACAATGCTAATGAACCAATAGGAAAAAGGAAACACAAAGGAAAGAAAGAATGGTATGATAATGAATGTAGGGAAATGGTTGAAGAAAAAAATTAAATGTGGAAAAAGTACATAAACAACAGCAATGAATATAAAAAGGAAGAATATCAAAAGCTAAGAAAAAACACAATGATGATCAGAAGAAAAAAACGGGAAATACTAAATAAGAAAATAGAAGAAATAGAAGCGCTAAGCACCAACCATGAAACTTGGAAGTTATATAAAAGCATGAAAGAAACGACAATTAAAACACAAAAGGTATATGATGGAAAATTCTGAAACCATGAAAAGGAATACTTCTCGGAAATATTAAATAAGGAAGTAAAACAAGAGCAAAAAGAAGTAATACCGATTTTAGAAACTGACGAACCCGAGATTCAAATACCAGAGAAGACAATAATACAATTAAAAAAATGAAAAATAACAAAGCCTCTGGAAGTGACCGAATCGTGGTTGAACTAATAAAAGAAGAAGGACAAAAATTAAAAGAAAGAATCCACAACATAATAACAATGATATGGAAAAGAACAACAACCAGAAGAGTGGAAAATAGGATTAAGTCAACCTATATTTAAAAAAGGTGATCAATATGAGTGTAAAAATTACAGGAGCATAATGCTGCTAAATATTACCTATAAAATACTATCTACCATAGTAAACAAAAGGTTAACAACATACACTGAGCAGACACTATTAGACTGTCAGAATGGGTTCAGACGAAACCGATCAACCATATACAACATGCATGTAGTCCGCCAAATAACTGAAAAAGCACACAAATATGTACTTATCGACTTTTCCCAAGCTTTCGACAGGGTCAATAGGAGAACACTAATACAAGAAACGAAAGAGATATGAATACCTAGCAAAGTAACCAGGATGACAGAAATAACATTGGAAAACTCTAAAGCAGCAGTAAGAACGCCGATGGGGCCAACAGCAGAATTTGAATATAAAAATTGAGTAAGACAAGGATATGCCTTATGTGCCACACTATTTGACATCACAATAGAAACAGTAATAAGAAATCAAGAAACGACAGGTTCAATAAGTACAAAAGACATACAAATATGTACATATGCAGACGACGTAGCAATAATCAACTTCGACAAAAAGAAGCTTGAAAAAACATTTACCAAATTTGTTAAAGAAGCCGAAAAAGCAGGCCTAAGATTAAATGAAAAGAAAACCAAAATTATACAAATAGGAAAGGGGCACAGAATACAGTATCATATGAATATTGGAGAATACAAAATAGAAAAAGTAAACAAAATAGCATACCTAGGAAGTGAAGTAGACAATTCAGGAAACAATAAAGAAGAAATCAAAAGGGGGATACAAAGGGGAAACAGGGCATACTTTGTAAATATAAAGTTACTACAATATAAAATACTTAGCAAAACAACTAAAATAAGAATATATTAAACAATAATAAATCCAGCAGTAACCTGTGCCGTAGAAACCTGGACGTTAACTAAGGAAAGCGAAGAAAGACGAGAATATTTCTTCAACAACTACGAATATGGGAGAGAATGATAATCAGGAAAATATATGGACTGGTGAAAGACGGTTATGATTACAGAATACCCATGAACCATGAAATAGAAAACATCATAAAACAGCAAAACATAGTGAAAACCATAAAATCAAGAAGGAACCAGTGGCTTGGTAGTATTACTAGGATGGAAGAAAACAGAATGGTGAAAGCAATAACGTAATGGGAACCCAGAAAATCCAGAAGAAGAGGAAGACCACCAAAGAAATAGATGAAGGATGCCACTGACGATCTTAAGATATTGTATGTGAATAATTGGAAGAACAAAGCCCAAGATAGAAAGGAATGGAAATGTATTGTGGACCAAGCCAAAACCCAGCGAGGGTTATAGTTCAGAAGAAGAAGAAGATGTTTTGTTAAACAAGTAGCGATTTAAAACATTGTAATTTTTTAATAAACTAAACGGTAAACAAAAACCAAATTACTCCCAGATCAATAACACATACTTCCATAAAAGTTATTAATCTAATTAATGAACCCAATGATGCTAATAAATTTAATTAAACATTAAAAGTATTTTTATATCATTTATCGTGAAATAAAAAATTTAGTAAATTGTCTTTGTCCGCTTGTAGAATATCCTCTAAACAGGGGCTTAATCAGGAGGGTGCGCAGATAAAGAGAATTATAATTACAAAACATGTATCGTATATATCTGATATAAAAGAAAAAGAACAATATAATATACAGTGTGTATCAGCCAAATGTAATAAATTCGATAATAAATAAATGGGGGCGTGTTTGAGAAAACGCTCGGACACGTCGATTAGTATGTTTAGTTGCGCATTCTTTTCAACAAAAACTTTTTATACAGGGTGTGTTTAATTTTAAATGCAACACCCTTTAGGGGACACCGGGGTTAGTTGTTACAATTTTGACTCCAGAATTTTTTTAAACTCCTCATATAATTCTAGGTATATTATATTCCATATTGCCGTTCTCAAATTAAAATAAGAGTACACTCGTAGTAGCAATTTTTTTTGCGCCCAGCGTTCACGATTTTAAAGCAAATCCTTCACCCATCTGCGGTCCATCCATCGAGCACTAACTCATTGCAATTTTTTCGTGCGGTCCGAGTGTGTTGGTTTTTAATTATGAATTCACGGCGAGTTACCAGAAAACAAACAGCTTTTAGAGGACCTTCTAGAAAGTGAAAGTAAGTTCTTGATCTTTCTTTTCGTTTTCAGATTATAGATTAGGATTTGGGAATATGTGTGGGGCAATTATTGGCGTAACCCTACAGGGTTCCTACACATTGCACCTGAGAACACGCGTTTCCTACAAAAACGGTGTTTTATACAGACCATCAACTAAGACGTAGTCCTACAGGGTTATCGAGTTTTGGTACTTATAAACAACATTTCCTACAGAAATGTGTTTGATTCCATTCCTATAGGAAACGTACAACTTTTCACACAAAAATGTACTTTTCTTTATTCCTACAGGAATATATTTAGAATAGGCTGAATAAAGATGTTTTAAGCTTATTCGCTATCAGGTTTTACTTGACCGTTGCATAAGATATACTTCCAGATACAGTGTGTCTACGTTTTCAGTTGCTTTTATGAGTAGACAGATATTTTGTTGCTCGGTGTGGCCGATTAAGTTTTATAAAACAGGACCGGATTTACTAAGAAGTATTTTTTGTTTTTAGGTGAATCCAAATATTCGGAACCTGAACATTCTGAATCCTTACAGAAAGATGACGTTTCAGTTGTACAGGATGAAGATGAGGAAATGAGCATCCTCTTGCCCGTCTCGTAGCAGAACAAAGGCCTGCTAGTGCGTTATTGGGTCTCCTAGAAGGAAACGGTTCCACTTCAGATGGTGGGCCATTAGTTCACGGTGACATCCAACAGCTATTGTCTGTTTTTCTAACAAAAGGTTTAGACAATGAAACCCGAAAGTTGGTTATTGATTCGTATCCTTTACTAAAAAACTGTGTTGCCTTGAAGCCTCCAGAATTGAATACTGAAATTTAGATTTGCCTCAGCTCAGCTGTTCTCAGACAAGACGCCTTTTCAGTTAAGATCCCCCAGTTCCAACCCCGCTCAGACAACAGAACGGGATTCAAAAAAGGGTGGGGATCATGTTAAGTTAATTGCAGATATTCTTTACTCTATTTCATGTCATCGAAGATATTTAATTGTTCCATCTCTGGATCCTTCCATACGAGATGTGTTAGAAGCGTGTCCAGTAGACTCTCTTTTATTTAGAACTGATTTTTCCGAAAAATGGAAGATCTCGAAAAAAGCAAGAAAGTTGGGAGCTTCAGTTAGAAAGAAACCACCTAGGGTTTTAAGACTAGCGCAAAATCTAACCTCCCAGTCAATGGTGGTAGGTGGACTGTCGTCTTCAGCACCGCGTTAGAATTCTCAGCCTAAAAATAAGAGTTATTTTTTAGCCTCGGGTCGATCCCCGAAAGATCTCGATACAAGAAGGAACAGGAAGGAATGAGGAAGTACCCATGCCACAAACGTCCAAATCGTCGTTAAATCAAGTACACTCTAAAAAATTTGCTGGCCCTTTATCTCGTTTGTTAGACCAATGGTCAACGATTACCAAAAATTCTACTACTTTGAAATATAAAATACATTTTATCAATAAACAGTACAACTACAGAAACCTGTTGTAAATTTTAATGTGATCGATTTAAAGGCGGCTGAGGAAATCATTAATAAACTCATTTGAATTGGAGCAGTTTCAGAAACCACTCCACAGTCGAATCAGTTTCTTTCTTTTTTTTTTTCCTGGTTCCTAAACCGGCTGGCACTTTTTGTTTTATTTTGAATTTAAGAAAGCTAAATTGTTTTCTTGATCCACCTCATTTTAAAATGGAAGATTATAGAACAGTGTTACAGTTAGTATTTAAGAGTTGCTGTTTTACAACACTAGACTTGAAATATGCGTATTCAAATTTATTATAAATACAAAAAATATTTGATGTTTCAGTGGGATAACAGGCACAGCACCTTTTGTATTCACAAAAATAATGAGGGTAATAATAAGATATCTTCGTACAAAAAATATAACCTATATATCATACTTGGATGACCTTATTATTATTAGTAGAACAAAACGAGAGGATAGTAGAGATGTACTCCTTACTGTACAGTTTTTAGAATCCTTGGACTTCATTATAAGCACCAAAAAGAGTTCCATTCTGCCCTCTCACCAATGTCAGTATTAAGGATTCCCTTTTAACTCAGCGGTTTTTACTATTATTACCAGAAGAAAAAAGGTTATCCCTTTTACAGGCTGTTGTCGAAATCATTAGAAATAATGGAGTATCTGTACATTTTTTTACAAAAGTACAATGCAGATTGGTTGCAGATTGTCCAGCGATTCTGTATGGCTGGGTGGGGTCCATTTAAAAACTTTAGAGCGCGCAAAATTTTGGTCTTACTGAAATGCAATCAAAATCATAACAGTCCTATGAATATCTCGATTGCTGCAAAAAAAAGATCTAAAATGGCGGTTTAAAGCCATTTCCAATAATAAAGGTGTACCTATCCTTTCTAGTCGTTAGTTCAGACTAGAAATCTTTTCAGATGCATCCCGCACTGGTTGGGTTTGTAATGGTCAAGCTACTCATGGTTTTTGGATTCAATACAACAAACCAAGCAAATAATTTTTTTAAAACTGGTGGCAGCTTTTCATGCTGTTAAATGTTTGCTAATAAACTTTCTAATTGTTTAATAATTGTTAGAATTGATAACACGACTTGGTTGTTTCATATATTAATTCCTCAGATAAGAGGATCACAGGTAACAAAAATAGATACGGAATATGAATTACCCGTGAATTGTTTTAAACAAATTTGTTCTCATGTTGGAAATCCAGACATAAATTTGTTTGCAACCCACCTGAATACTAAATGTTTACGCTACATCTCTTGGAAACCGGATCCGGGATCATTAAAAGGTAGATGCGTTTACAATATCTTGGAAAGAAGATTTTTTTGTGTTTCTGTCTTTTTGCTTAATAACGAAATGCCTGCGAAAAATTATCGATGATAAAGCAAGAGGAATTGTTGTGGTACCAAGTTGGAAAACCCAGCCATGGTATCCTTGTAGGTAGCAGACCGCAAAAGTTTTATTATTGTAATAAACGTTTGTCAAATCGCCGTTGTTACCGCGATAGAAAAGATAATTAGTGGATTTTTAATATCTTGATAATACATCCTAATTTGCTAATGTCTTCGGAATATTTTATTTTATGTAATTGATATTTGAGTATAGGTTGAAGAGAAAAAGGAAAGATATATTAGGGTAGAGAAACAGGTGTTCTGCCGAAACTAGTAATTTTACGTATGTATTTTGTGCTTTAGTGGTCACTAAACAATTGTGTACGTGTAAATTCCTTGTTATTTTCTTTTGACCTTGCCTTTACCTTATTGTCACCTGTGCAATTTTACTGTTGTTGTATTTTATATGTCGCGTAATTTGCCTTATTGTTTTATGTGCTTATTTACTTATTTCCAGAAATGTCTCATGTATTTTTGAATTGTGATTGGTTTTAGCAAGCTGTACGTTAAGCCAGACCAGTATTTTTGAATTGTAAGGTACTTTTTACAAGCTGTAAGTTATGGTTTGATTTATTGAGATCTGAGTGTCGATTAGCATTGTCTACAAAGTAAGCGGTTGCTCATACGAGCTAGATATATACAGTGGGAGAATCGTTACCTGAATGTAATGAAGAATTGTTAGCACAGCTTCTTGTTTCATTTGAACGAGATTAATTTGACTGATACAATATAATATAATTTCAAATTTCCCGGCAAAACAAAAATGGCATCTAAGATGGCCGACAAAACAAGTTAACCTACAAAATTTAATTATGGCTCATAATTCAAAGCAAATCGACTGCGGAATTTTGGGGCGAAGGCGTCCTATACCTGTCTTATGGCAGAAGTATGACGGCCCCTTGTTACAATACAATTTTAAATTATTTCCCGTCAAAACAAAATGGCCAACAAAATTTAATTATTACTCATAATTAAAAACAGATTGATCTTCTTAATTGATTTGATTAATTGGTTTGTTTGATTTGATCGAGATTGATTGATTTGGTTTAATGTGCTTTGAAATTGGAAATTAAAGTCAACGTGTTTGCCTTTACGTACTTACTGGGTTTTCCCCAGATACGATAGAGGTATTTGAATAGTAAAAGATTGTTATTGCTGATTACATAACTGGGGAAACCTCAAAAATAATTACTTTATGTTAATGATAAGTAATTTATTTCCATATTACTTACAATGTGACAATTGGAGCGAAATTAAAACCTGTTTATTTGATTGATTGATTGATTAATTGATTTGGGTCGCTACTTTTAATTATGACTCAGAGTAAAAACAAAATGGCCGCGAGATTTGATTATGACTCATAATAGTTAAAACAAGAGGACCGTGATACGAATTTGCTTATGACTTATAATTAAAATGTGAGCCGCAACAGGGGTGAAGACCCTTGAACAAGTTCCTGCATTCTATACCTGTCTTGCAAATTAGTGTTAGCGTCCTTATTAGAATACAAGTCAAATTTCCCGCCAAAACAATATAGCCGAGGGCCTTGATTATGACTCATAAATAAAATAATTGGACTTTGATCTGGCTCACGCGACTAGCTCCACAATTTAATCTAGTAATTATTTCTGTGTATGGGAAAACCCAAGGTAAACCTTCCTTTATCTTATCCAATTGAAAAGTTTCATGAAAATTGAACAATTAAGTGAAAAACTGAAATTGTAACAACTGACCCCGAAAGTGGGGTTAGTTGTTAAAGGGCAGAGGTTACTTGTTAGGGTAAAGTCGGGTATATCGTACCGGGTATATTAAAATCAGCAACAAATACTTGACAATAAGATATTTAGCAAACTAACAACTCCTTTAATAAATTAAGCAAAATTTTGTGGAAACCTTTTATTTCTCAAAAATAACTTAAGAAAATATTGTGGAAACGGTACGATTTATCCAACCAGTCGTCAAATTCGTACCTCCTGGTGGGAAAACATAAGAGCTGATGTCGGCTAAATCGGACTATTAACAAATTCAGAAAGAAATAGACAAAATTTCGACTTTCTTACAAAAAACACATTGCCTACAAATTAGAATTAACAAGAGCAAAAAATACACTTAAATTTTACTTTAGATTTTATTGTGAGACATTTTTCATGAAACCGCTTTCTGCAATCCTGATTTGAACACTGTATCACATCTTCGACTGAAAATTCTTCGCAAATTTTACAATACCACCCTTGCTCGTTAATTTCTATTTGTACGGGCTATTTTATTGAAGAAACTGCTGATGTGCTGGGGATAGAAACAGGTACCGGCTGTGTCATTGAAGAGGATGCTGATGTGCTTGGGATGGAAACCGGTTTGACTGTGATTTATTCGATGATAATGCTGTTTCAGAAAACACTTGTTGCTTAGCGATTTGTAATTTTTAAGCCTTTGGCGTATGTTTGTCTTTAAAAGCTTCTAAATATTCTTTATGAGGTGTGCTTGTTAAACTACAGCGGCTGGGAACGCTTCTTTTTGCGTTTAGTTATCTGCAGAGTCATTGTGGGTATAGGACAGAGATCTTCAACAGAAACCTCCATTTGAGTCTCACTCTCAGCAGTACAATTTAAGGAATTGTTAAGGGACTTTTCCTGGGACATATCGTTTAAAGTTTTAGTGTTATAATGCGGCACTTCCTCTATATTAATCCCTACAGATGGGGTTTCCAATTTGTCTAAGTCAGTGTTGTTTAAAATTTCTGCTGCGGCAAATTGATGTTCTTTAAAAATGTGCCGATCACTAAGCCAAATTCCACTTCTTCGAAATCCTCCAATAGCATTTTCTATAGTAACTACTTTTCCATAAGCTTCAGCTATTAGCTAGGATATTTGAAATTGGGTGACTACTAATCCCGGATTTGTGCGAAGCCATTTTACTACTGCTTGGTCATAGTAAGTCTGTAAAGGCTTAAAAATGCCACACCTAAGGGCTGAAGCTTATATGTTTTTTTCTGTACTAGGCCTAACAAAGTCAACAAAATGTTTTAGCCATTTAACAGACAGTTCAGAATTGATATAACCAGTGTCAGATATTGCAATAATACTATCAGGTGGAGCCCCAACTTTTAATTTATCGAAACGTCTTTTTCGTTTAAAAATTATCATTGGAGGAACATAAACTCCTGCCGCGTTAATACAACAGACTGCTGTTGTGTCCGTACCTCGTTCTCCACTGGCTATGATACCTGTTTGGTTCGTCCCCTTTTGGGCAAACATTTTGCTATTTTTTTTTTTGAACGGTGGAGTAGCTAGATTCATCCATATTAAAAATTTGTGCAGCTTCCAATTTGTGTTCATCGTATATTTTTTATAGGATGTTAAAAAACTCGCAAACGCGTTGCTTGTTAAATCCTTTGGCTCGGGAAATTGAGGTGGATTTTGGTTACCGCAAACTAATTTGAGGATGTCGCTTTAAAAAGGCATAGTACCAATCATTTCCCGCCGTCTACTTTTGCTGATTAAAGTTATTCTTAATGTCATTTTTCGTAGCTATTTGAAATGCTAACTTTCTTACATCAGTTATGGTTATTCCAAAAACACTCTTCCAATTTTAATTTGTGAGTAACCAACTGATCAACCATATTCTTTCGCAATACAGTTAGGCGACTAACGGGTTTGACGGAATCATTTTTGGCGTCCAATTGTCTTTTAAGTGTTGACTTTGGAATATTAAAATTCCGGGACGCAAAGGCATTTTCCACGTCTTCTAATGTTCATAATGCATATTTTCTTTTTGAACTCATTCTGAAATAAACCCAATGCAATTTTTTTACACAGTCGGATAAAAATCGTACCGGTACGATTTACTAGGCAGGCGAGGGGTACGATATACCTAACTGTCATAGTAGTACTATATTTTAACCTAACAATTTATGGATTAACCTCAAAATAAATTCGAACATCGAAAGTATACTTAAATTAGTAATTACGTCAGACATCATAAAATCCTTAGATAAGAAGCCTTAAAACTGTTGTAGCTTAGGTCCCAGTCGAAAAACTAACACTAAATTGTTCTCAATAAACACAGACTACTAACAATGAGAAATGATGACTATAGGACATAGCACGACCGTTTCAAAATATCAAACGTCACAATTTTACCGCCAGTTCTGAAATATCGAAGTGGTACGATTAAGCCGACGGTACTATATACCCGACTTTACCCTACACACCTTAATTTTAACATATTACTTTATGCATCATCATCAGAATCGCAGTTTTGGCATATGATTAATTTATCGTTGTCGGTGCACTGTTCGTGGGCCCATTTCGCGCATCTTGTACACATGTTTCGCCTGGAAGTGAGTTTGAATAAGGTCCACAGAATATTAAGCACAGAACGCTTTCTTCATCATAACTTGATTAGGCTTGCTTGTTTTTTATTCTTATTCTTATTGGCATTACCTTAGCCTTTAGAGCTGACAGGCGTAGCTTTGCTGCATGTTTCTCTTCTTCAGCTACAAGTTCGTCTTTGTCCTTGGGTGTGTAGTATACACGCTTTCCTACGTTTACGGACTTTGTTTGTAAGTTGATGGCTTCCTGGTTTGAGAAAAGATCTTATATCCGAAGGACTACAACGTTTGGTTACATCAGATGTACAAGGTGATTCATCTGTAGAAGCACAACGAATTTTCGATGGATGGTGGTGTTACTTCCCGATCATACCGTGACTCCGCTAATTCCTCTTGTAAATTATTATCATCTTCTTGTAAACCGTTATCATTTTGTGTCTGAGTATCTTGCACATTGTCAATGACAGGTGGTGAATATGGTCGATCGGTAAACCGCCGAAGTGAAAAACTCATCATCGGTAAAAATCTCTCGATTAAAAGGGAAAATTCCATTCACTTGGGAGCGCATCTCTAACTATCCTGGGAATATCGTAAATTGACATTGTTTTTCCCGGATTACTGCGCATCCACAAGTCGCATTTGCGGTTGACATATTTCTTGAATGGTCCAAAGACACATCCATCAAGAGGTTGCAACTTATGTGAATAGTGAGGGGGCAATGATAGAACAACCACTCCATTATCTTTATAAACATCAACTCATTTAAGTAACAAATGGGAACCGTTATCCAACACAAGAAGTACTGGCGTTTCCTTGGAAGGCCGTGCATGTTTCACAAAATGCTCCAGAAAGATACAAAAGTCATCTCTGTTGATCCAACCTGACTTGTTCGCTGGTGGTCCATTTGTCTCAAAATGATTTTTAAAATTTTTGTAAGGGAGGGATTGCGTTTCCACTTGCACTTATAGCTGCAACTATGGTATCTAATGTTCCTCGTTCTGCAGCTGTTACAGAGCCAACCTGTTTAATACCTTTTCTGGCTATAATTCGGTCTGGTCTCTGAACCGTGGTGACCCCGTTTGACCACCTTATATTTATCTTGACATTCGAACCTATATCGCTTCATAAGTTCCTCCAAAAGATTAAAAAACTTATTTATATTTTCTTGATTAAAACTGGTGGCTCTACTGAAACTTGTAGCCTCTGGGGTTCGCACTGATAGAGTTGAAGGTATTTTGTAATATTGCCAGTATTGACGCATTTTAATATTATTTTTAACGGGAATTTCATAGGCTAGCTCTCTCAATTCTTTAGTTGAAAGCCCAGAATACATTCTTCTAAGTACTGAACAAGTTCCTGTTCAGTGTTATCAGGCAAAGTTTGGCGGCTAAGGATGAAACCAACATTAGGCAATGGATCTCCATCACCTTGATAACAAAAATAACCAAAAGTACCTTTTTTCATTTGTCTACCTTACTTCTGTCTTTCATTTCTTTTCAAAACCTTGTAGAGTCATGAAGTTCATGCCACGTTCAGAAGCCACAGTTCGCAGAGTTGTGCTATTATACAGTTATTCTCTCATCCAGTGAGGATTTTCCCTAGATCAATAACGTTAATTTTGACGATTAGCATGACCGTGAAGTGTAAAGCTGCACTCATCAGAATACAAAATATGTTCTAATTGGATCAACTCGTTATCTAACACCGCCATCACAAAAATCCGTTCTCCTATCAAAATCGTCTTCCATGAGCTTCTGAGTTGGTATCATTTTATAGGGATGGATTTTATTTTCTTTTAATGTTCGAATACTCGATGAATGGCAAACATCAAACATTAGGGCTGCTTTTCGACTAGAAGTATGTGATTTTCCTTAAACTCAAGCATAATATCCAATTTGGTACCATAACTTATTCCACTGGCAGCTGCTTCTTTTATCTGCTTTACATGTCCAAGCTCGCGAAACTGCATTTCTATTTTACTAATTCTGCCTTGGGATATATGTGCAAATTTGGAAATTTTTTATGAAATAAGCGAGAAACTTCCATTTGTGTCCGTGTGTTATCTTCATAACCAATAATCTGTAGAATTTTTATTTTGTGCATTTCTGGAAAATAAATCATTTTTTTGATATGCAGTCAAACGACTACTGTCATGCTGACATACAACAATTTGCTAAGGCCAGGCATTTTAAAAAAAGTAAACCAAACTATTTATAGCTTTTTTTAACTTCATATCAGTAAAAAGGAACGCTGAAATGGTCTTTTCTTACTTTCTCATCATCAAGACGTAAATGGGAAATAAGTATTGAGTGTGTTGTAGCGAATTTCTGTAATCAATTTTCTTTTGTTAATGTTAATTTTTGCATTAAACCTGAAAACACTTAATATTTCCGAAACAGTTAAAGATCGGTATAGGACATTGTACATGGAATATGTCTACAATTTTCGTAAGAATCCAAAAATTGAATAATATACAGGGCGTTGCATTTGAAATAAGAGAGTTGTGTTGGCCACTGTTACATGACACCCTGTATAAACAGTTATTTGTTGAAAAAATGCGCAACTAAATATACCAATCGACGTGTCCGAGTGTTTTTTCGAACACGCCCCTATTTATTTATTATCGAATTTAATCCATTTAGCGGATACACACTGTATAATTAATTTTACAATAAAAGGCTTATTTGCTAATGATTCAAATAAATCACTGGAGGAAACGTGAATTTCTTTATGATCACATATATCAGTTTCCCAATGAAATAGAATATTTTGTTTCGATAGGTCGTTAATAATGTTACGTTGTCATTATCAGTTTATAGTGGTTAGTGTGTTAGTATTAAGTATCCAGGTGTATCGATACAGACTCCGCAACATATGCGGAAGTTGAATAAGAAATTTGAAAACAAAGCAAACGTTTTAGATGCCCCAAAGTGTGGTCTTCCATGATTGATTTGCAACAATGAAAACCTGCAGACGGTTGCTGAAGCTTTTGTAGTCAATCACAGTAAATCGACTCATAAGGCAACTGTTAACGTAAGCATATCATGAAGAAGCGTGCAGAGGATGTTAAAGGAATTAAATTTTAAGCCATATCGTCCATCTTTACTCCAAGCGCTTCATGCGGATGATCACGATAGACAATTGGAATTCTGTGAGAGAGTCCCTATCGGTGCAGAAGCCGATTCAAATTTCTTGCGATCAATTTTTTGGTTCGATGAGGCATGTTTCCAACTCAATGGACGTGTTAATCGGCATAACTGCGGTACTGGTCGGATGCAAATACCTGCTGTTATGTTGTGGGGAGGTATTTCGAGTACTGTATTAATAGGTCCCTATTTTTTGAGAGAAATTTTAACCAAGTTACATATTTTGCAGGAGGTGGTGCTTCCCGAACTTGAAAACAATCCTGTTTACAATATTGAGTAGTTCGTCTAGCAACACGATGGGGCCCTAGCACATTTCGGTATTGGAGTTTTTAAATTCGAAATGTAATGAATGGATTGGTCGCTGTGGTACAATCGAATGGCCTACGCGCTCGCCGGACCTAACGCCATGTAATTTTTCACTATAGGGTATTATAAAGGAATTTGTGTTTTCTTCCAAAATTCAAAACCTAAAGCAGCAAAAAAGCAACATTTAACATGTATTTGACGTCGTTAATACTTGAAACAATGATTAACACTGATTAATAATAACAACTACTATGACATTCTTAAGGGAATATGTAGTTACAGTTCATATAATAAATTTGACTTCATGTAATAAACTTTCAATTCATTTGTAAAATATAAAATTTAGGGAAACTGACCTATGCACCACCCTGTATGATTATATTTGCCAAAATAGTAAAAATTTCATTAGCATTGTGTTTTAAATTATATCTTCATAATGCTGAATAGCCGGAATATAGGTATAGAACCGGGAGCACTTTTATTAGGATGTATATACAACAAACATTCGCTTATCAACAAACTATAAAGCGGTCGGCGGTTAGTTGATGGTATTCTATTGTGCATGTGCTTAATTTTTATTTCGCCCGTATGTAGCGATGGGAGTAAGAGATTGTTTTGGCTAATCGAACAAAGTGTAGTCAATTATTATAAATCAAATAAAAATAATCGTTTATTAAAACAGGACCCGCCCTTTATTCCTTTTTTTTTTCATTGCGTTACAAAGTATTTGAATATATAATTTAAATAACCCAAAACATTTCGTGTTGAAATTAAGCTTTTCTAACGCAATTGGAACTACAAAAGCTTAAGCACTAGGCGTAAAGAAGATATGAGATGTTGTAGTTCGAATTAACCAGAGAAGTCTGACTTAGCTAAGCACGCGTTAAACAATTTAAATCATGACATTTAATTTGATAATATGGAAATTTTATCAAAGCAAACTGATTATTATGTTCGTTTACAGCAAGAAGCTGTTGAAATATATAAACATTCTAATAACTCAATCAGTCCAGAAGAAAATCTCAGATTAAATAGGTTTTGGCATCTTGAAATTAACAATAGACAAAATGGTATGCCTTAATTTTAATTTTACCTGTTGGTTTTTTGTTGTGTTTCTCCTATACCTAGAAGTAAATTACTTTAACACATATAGTCAAAATTAACATGCGATTAAACATACACATTATATTATTTTTGATTGTATAATAACGATTACAGTATTTAAATATTAACGGAAAATAACTTCTTTGTTGGATTTCTGATTTAAATAGATGTTTAATTGGTATGTTAAGTTTTTAGTTGTGAATACTTTTACCACTAACTTTGGACTTACAATTTAATATAATTCGATTGGTTTTTGTCAATTTTTTTCATTGTTAGCCTTCGTTCGTTAGAAAGTGTTCTGATTTTCACTTTCAAGACGGTTTAATAATATTTAATATATTAAAAATCTAGCTGATCTTTACTAAACTTAACTAAAATTATATTCCGTAGTTGGCTTATTCATATAAGGTTTCCAAACTATGATGT
This sequence comes from Vesta saturnalis, assembly GCA_036346205.1. NCBI lineage: Eukaryota > Metazoa > Arthropoda > Insecta > Coleoptera > Lampyridae > Vesta > Vesta saturnalis. Next base: position 1,938,067 of record JARFJB010001998.1, read on the forward strand.
AGCAGGCTTACATTTATGTTTTCAAATTTCATGTATTTATTTGACATCTAATACAATCGCTTAAATTTCTAAAAAATTAATAAAAAATACACGATTTCATACGCAAAAACTAAGGATCTTAATTATGAGTGACAATCGTGAAAGTTTGCATTTTCATATTTCAGTCCTTTACAGGGGGGAAACAATTTGAAAAATTAAGAAAACTAAAATCCAGTTACTTTCATTTTTTACCACGTTGCCGTGATTAAAAGACTATTCCAAAATTTCTATATATTAAAATAAATTTTCTACGACTATTAAATAATACGTTCATTTTTGTTGCATATTAAATGAAATAATAGCATAAATCGTTTACATCGTGATTTTTTACAAAGAAATCACTCTAGATTAGCCAATCACATCCTTTGATTTTGAATAATTCAGGTGAATATGGAAAAATCACATTGCTTTGAAAATAACTAACCGAGAGTCTCTTAGCAACCTCCTAATAAGTCGCCATTTGAAATGTGAAATACATCATTTATTTATTGCTGTTGCTTTGGATAATGTTTATTAATATAATATTTAGTGATGGTGATAATAATCTAACATCCCGAAATTCCGGAAATTGCACAAGCATCCGCAATGAATTTACTACCGGAAAAATCAGAAAGGCAGTATACTCAGCACCGGACATAGCTTTCGTAGATCTTTTGTCACCAGCTGATGCAAGTGGAGATATTTCAGCTCAACGACAGATAGGCTGGAAGAGTACCTCCGTAGCTGAAGGCTACGAGGATGATTCATTGATAAATAAAATGAACACTGTAAACAAAATAGATCAGTCGGTAGAACAAAGTACCAGAATCGCACACAATATACATACAACACACAGCACAGCCTAGCACTTTAAATGGGGCGAGTTTTGATCAAGATTCAACACCTACTAAGTAAATACCAGTAATTATAGTAACTTCACTATAAACTCTGACATAAAGTAAAATCAATTTCCTTATTACATACTTAGCACGTACATATGTTATTTAAGTTTCTCTTTAATTTGTTATAATTGCAAAGTTTAATATTTTAAACGTTAATTAAAGATGTCTGTTAAAAAGCTATGATTTCGTTATATAATTCCTTGTATAAGTTGCAATAGTGGTATAGTCTTTTACTTGCGTAGAATAGCTATTATTCACTTAGATGATTATAACACTCGCTCGCTGCGCCCGCTCCGGTCGGAAACATCATCCACGTGAATAATAGCCACCATTGTACGCTCGTTGAAGAATGTACTATTAATAACAGACGAGCTAATCATATTTATAGACGAACTGAAAGGGCAGTCCTACGTAATCTAGTTCATATGAATAAGGACTAATATCGACAAAAAACAATTATTGAAACCACAAAGATACCGTCAATTGCCAGATCATACCAAGAACTTCCTTTTGAAAATTAAAATTATTAAAATATCTACTCCTGAAGAAAAAAGTAAAAGTTACTAGCTATGAAGCTCTTCCACCAAAACTATATAGTCTACCAAAAATCCATAAACCTAATGTTCCTTCGAACCCTATTGTTAGTGTAAATGTCCTCCTACATAAACCTTTCAAAACAACTTACATTTTTATTATAACCTATGTAGGAAAAACATCATCATATGAAAAATTCTGAATAATTTATTTATTATATTTATTATGGTCGATGTTGACGTTTTGTCACTATTTACTAAAGTTCCATAGAAATAAAGAAACCATAGAATATATGGATCAAATTTTTCCAAAAGCTATAACAATTCTTTCACCACCTATTTTCAGTGGAGTAATAAATTTTATGAACAACTTGTTAGTGTAGCTATGGGAATCCATCTTAGTCCAGTAGTACCTAATTTAACACGACAAAGAGTGAAACATAACCTCTATAAAAGCAGCTAAAAAACCTTTAATTGCACTGAATGAGTTTCTATATTTCATACATCCTAGCATTCAGTTTACTATAGAAAACTAATCTAATGGAAGTTTACCATTTTTACGTACATTAATTTCTAAAACAAACAATTCACCTTTATCTTTTAGAGTTTACCGGAAACCGAAGGATACAAAAAGATATCTTCATAAACTATGAAATCATGATCAGCGTCAACAAATTAGCGTGATCAAAGTTCTAGCGGGTCGAATTAAACGAATTTGTGATCCAGAATTTTTAAAAGATAAATTTGATCATTTAAAAACATCACTACGAACTAATGGTTATTCCATTAAAAAAGTTAGTAATATAGTTAAACCTGTTAAGCAGTAAAGAACAATTACCACTTAATGTTGGTAGAGCGTTACGGATAAAGTTGAAAAAATATTTATTATAATTAATCATGGAAATAAAAATACTTTTAAACCTACAAAAAACACTAAAGAACATTAAAGATCACCTAAAGATGTTTCAAATCCATTATTAACTTCTGGGGTATATAAATTATCTAGTTCTAGTGCAAAAGTGTACACTGGAAACACAGAACGTAGTATTAAAATAATAAAAAAAATACTTAGCTTCTTTGGGTGTATTTTTGTATTTATTTTTACACAAAGCTATACGTTACGATAAGACTTACAGTTATAATCCTTAGTAGTAAATCTTCAAGAATTGTTTAAGATGAAACAAATTTATGAAACATGAAAATTGAAAACGCAAACATATGCCTTCTGTTTATATAAGTATAATTTTAGTAAAGAATAACTAGATCCTTAATAAATTAGATATTGTTAAACCACCTTGAAGATGAAAAATCAGAACATCCTCTAACGGTCGAAGGCTAACAGTGAAAAATGTCATAATCAAAGAACAAATCTAACAATATTTAATCAAATTATTAAATATAAGTGTAAAGTTGTGAAAACATTTAATTTGAAATTGGCAAAAGCATTCACAAATATAAACTTGACATCAATTAAAAATACAGTTAAATCTAACGAAGAAATAGCTTTGTTAATAATTGTAAGTGTAATTTTACAGCGAAAACACTATGTAATACGTTTAATATAATTATTATTTTTAATTTCAACTACACATGTTAAATTATAGTGCTGTGGTAATGTAACATATAATTGGTAAAGCATTTACTTCAAAGTCTAGGGAAGACACAGCAAAAACCTAGAGATACTAAAAGCTAAAATTAAGATATACCATGTGAGATTATTTTGACGCACTGGGTATATGCAGTCTTGTGTGGTTTGTGGACAATAAACGTGAGTTTGGACGAGAATTTTTTTTGTGTACAGAATGTAATATGTAAATTAGTATAAATGCTACGCCATTGAAATTTTACTAGAGCGTTGTGTATCATGTAAAGGAGTATTAGCAATATATGTAAATCTTTTTGAAAGATTGATAATACAGATCCATTAATTAGATAGAAAGTATGGCAACTCTAGTTTGCAATTATGAAATTCTATAGTGTAGATTCTTTAGGAACGACTAATGATGGCTTCACTGTCAACCCATGTTAGTACAGATTTACCGATGGCTGACCCTTTAGTTGACACCTATTATGAGTGGAGCTAAGAGTGTTCCCTGGTGTAAATGGAACATCTATTTTTTCGGCGACACTAAGTCTTTGTCGTTAATTGCATTCTTGGAAAGAATTAGTCAGTTACAAGTTTCACGTAATGTTAGAGATGCACAACTTCTTGTTGAATGTATTGATTTATTTACCGGATCAGCACTTTTTTGTGATAGGTCACCTAACAATAATCTAAGTGGGAATATTTTGACGCACTGGGCATATGTAGCCTTGTGTTGTGCGTGGAACTTATTTTAGATGGTAAATGAACGTGAGTTTACACCAGATATTTTCTGTGTCCAGAATGTAAATTAATATAAATGCTATTATTATTATCGGTATTCTGATGAAGCAGGTCATCAGGTGTTTTCTATTCACGACTTTCTATCCATGACCTCTCATTTCACTCTAACATAACCACCTCCTTCCTTCAAGTCATCTCTCCACTTCCTCTTTCTTCTTCCTCTGTTCCTTTCTCCATCCACTGACCCTTCCAGAACATCTCTTAGCAAACTATTTCCTCCCATAACATGCCCAAACCAATGCCCCTTCCTTTTCCTAATAGTGTTCTTCTTCATACGCCATGAAACCAATTCATTTTCGGTACAGGCTCTTGGAATCGATCCCAGCTATTGTCTTAAAGAAATGTTCCCCCAAACTAGTACCAGTCCTATCTAAGCTCTATACGATCTCTATGTCTTCTGGGGAATTCCCTTCATCATGGAACTTAGCAAATATTCAACCTATTCCCAAAAAAGGCGATAATACCGATCCCTCAAACTACCGACAAATTGCCACCACTTCCATTTTGTCTAAAATCATGAAAAAGCCATCAATCAGCAACGGTTCACATTCCTTGAAACTAACAAACTCCTTAGTGACCACCAATATGGGTTTAGGCAAACTCGTTCAACAGGCGATCTTCTTTCATATGTGACCCAAGTTTGGAACAATACAGTAGAGCTGTCCGGTGAAACAGTTGTAGTCGCTTTAAATATCTCAAAGGCATTTGACCAAGTTTGGCATAAGTGTTTACTTGCCAAACTCACCTCGTTTGGATTAAATGATACGCTCATCAACTGGGTTTCTAGTTTCCTTGATAAAAGACGAATACGTGTCGTAGTTGATGACTTTTTTTCAAAAGAAGTTAGCGTTAACGCGGGCGTACCACAGGGATCCGTTATAGCGCCTACACTTTTTCTGCTGTACATAAATGACCTTATTTCTTCAACAACTAACCCCATCCATTGCTTTGCTGACGATAACACTCTTCACTGTAGTTTATCTCAGTCTACTCATAGTGATAATCCACGTTCTATGTCAAATCAAGAAATTAAAGCTGAAATGGGAAATCAACAAAGACATTCAACGTATTCTCGAATGGGGAAGCAAAAATCTAGTGAAATTTAATGGTAACAAAACTCAGTGTTGCCTTATGTCCGCCAAAAAAGATGGATCATTTCCTGTTGTAAATATGAATGGCTCAGTTCTTAAGTTTTCAAACTCTATTACTCTGTTGGGTATGACTGTATCTTCAAATCTCTCATGGGTTGACCATCTTCTGTCAGCTACCAAAACAGCTGATCGCAAAATAGGCTTTTTGTACAGATCTAAGCCGTACTTTACCTATCGACAACTCCTTCTCCTGTATAAGGCCCAAATTCGGCATCATCTGGAATATAATTCTCACCTCTGGGTTAGTGCTCCCCAATACGCTCTCGATATCGTTGATCGTATTCAAAAGAGAGCAATTAGGCTTATAAATTACCCGTCCTTAACTTCTCACATACAGTCCCTTGAGCATAGAAGCATGTTTTCAGTTCTTTCTTTGTATTATCATTATTACAACGGCTATTGTGCTGCTGAATTATATTCTTTGATACCATCTCAGGCTATCTTTGCGAGAAACACTCGATTCTATCATTCACATCATCAGTATGCAGTACAAATCTCCACTTGTCGTACCAAACGGGCGCAATCCGCATTTTCCTACACGGCTTCTAAACTCTGGAATGATCTCCCTAGTTCCTGTTTTCCTCTCACTTATGATATGAGAAAATTTAAGGTAGCTGTTCATAGGCATCTATTGGCAATTCATTATCCCTCTATCCATCCTCCTAAGTGTTCCTGAGTGCTTTAGCACGATAGGCCAAATTTAGCCTGTTCAGGTCCACAATCATAAAAAAAAGTGTTTAATGGGTCCCTTCTTACTCCCACTCTCCGTAATACTTCCTCATTTCTTACTAGATTCGTCCACTTGATTTCCAACATTTCCTCCACACCCACATCTCAAATGCTTATAATCTATTTTCCATCTTACTGCTTATTGTTTCGCAGGCATATAGGAGGACACTCCATATAAAACAATTTGCTAACTTCTTCCTCAGTTCTAAGCTTAGTCAGCTATTAAACAACTTTCTTTTCCTGCTGTACGCCGGTTTTGCCATTCCTATCCATATTTTAATTTCCTCTTCATTCTTCCAGTCCTGTGTTAAGTCCGTGCCCAGGTATTTATTCTCATACCATACATTTCCTCCATATTTTCCAGTTGTTTTAACATATTGTTTAGTTCCCGTGTGTTTTCAGCAAATATTATCATGCCACCAGCAAACCTAATACATTGTATTTGTCGTCCTCCAATAGTAATTCCTTTAAAAGATTTCAAACATTCTTCCACCATCTCTTTCAAGTACATATTAAACAAGGTTGGAGATATACAACAACCCTGTCTTACTCCCCCTCCGATGTCAAACCATTCTGTCATGTTATCTCCTACCCTCATCGTTACCTTCTGATTAATGTACAGTTTGCTGATTAACCTTCTCTCTTTCCACTGGAATTTTAGTAGAGCGTTGTGTATCATGTGAAAGACTATTTAAATGTTGTATGAAGATTTTTAGGTTGAAAGTATTAAATTTGATTAAGAAATAATGTTTTGGGAAGACCCCCATTGAGATGACAATAGTTAAATGCTACCGAAATTTGCCACTGTGTGCTGTGAAATACGGTAGTAAAATGGTTGTAAACGTGTGAATGAATGAATTTATATGTTGATATCGTATTTAAGTGTAGAAAAGAATATGTATGTATATTTTTGCTGGTATAAATGTCGTAACAGTGCGTAATAGAAAAATTGAATGCATGATCAAGGACAAATGGTGCAGTTTGATCGTGTAACAACCATGGTGCCTTTTTTAATTGTAAGATGCAAAAACCTATTTAAACGGAAATTTTGTTCTTGCCTATTGAAGTTAATGGGATGTTATATATATATATATATATATATATATATATATATATATATATATATATATATATATATATCAATAGCTCACGTTATAAACTAACATAATACTAAGTTTGTCTTGACTATATTTCCATATTATCAAATTGAATGTAATGGTTTAAATTATTTAAAGCATGATCAGCTACAGCAGATTTCTCTAGTTGACCTAATCTACAAAATCTCATATGTTCTTTACTTCTTGTATCAAAGCTACGTTTTGTGATTCCAATGTGTACGTTTCCACCAAAACACTCCGGAAGATGATAGTGGGTTTGAAACATCTTTACGTAACCTTAAATATTCTTTAATTTTTCTTATAGGTTTAAAAAAGTCCTAATGTCATGAACTCATGATTAATTAGAATTTTTTCAATTCTATCTGTAACATTAGCTTTGAAAGGAAGATAAGCGGTACCGACATTAACCACTGGTTTTTCGTTATGATTGTGTCTAGCAGGCGTAATAATATTATTAGTATCATTAAGTGAATACCCATTAGCTTGTAAGGATTTTATTAAAAATTTATATTCATCTATCAAAGATTCAGCATCACAAATTCGTTTTGTTCGATCCACTAAACATTTAACTACACCGATTTTTTGACGTGGATATGGTGGTTTGAAAATTTATGAAGGTATCTATCAGTATGTGTCAGATTTCTGTAAACCTTAAAAGATACTCAATTATTTGTTTTAGATATTAGTACGTCAAGAAACAGTAAACTTCCATTAGTTTCGTTTTGCAAGGTAATCTGGATGCTAAGATGTATACCACTTATAAAAATTAAAAATTCATGTAGTGCTTCTACGTATTTTACGTACGGCAGCAGCATAATTTAAAATTTCATTATGGTTAGTGTTCACTGGTGCAATACCAGTAGGGTAAGGTTTATATTTACCTTGTGTACCTAGTTATTACCTATTGATTTTTCACTATCATTGTTTACATTGTCAACAGTTGATTTTGAAGGGATATGATCTGATGACCTTCTACCCGAACCAACATTCTTTACTGTAGCAATATGTTTTCGGTTTTCCGCAATTACATTTGGAGAGTGCGGCTTTGGGTTTCGATTAAAAAATTCTATTAAATACAAAACAATATCAAACTATGATAAAAAAAACAAAATTAATAACATGGAAAAAATATTTCCGTATTGTCAAATTGAATGTCATGATTTAAATTATTTAAGGCATGATCAGCTACCACAGACTTCTCTGGTTGACCTAATCTACAAAACCTCATATGTTCTTTACATCTTGTATCAAAGCTAGGTTTTGTGGATCCAATGTATACCTTTCCACATGAATAAGATAACTTATACGCTCCAGAAGATGATAATGGGTTTCCAATATCTTTAGGTGACCTTAAATGGTCTTTAATTTTTCTTGTAGGTTTAAAAACAGACCTAATACCATATTTAATAAGGATTTTTTCAATTCTATCTGTAACATTAGCTATAAAAGGAAGAAAAGCTGTACCAACATTAAGAACTGCTTTTCTTTAACGTTATGTCTAGAAGGTGTAATAACATAATTAATATCAGTGAATATCCATTATCTTGTAAGGATTTTGTTAAATATTTATATTCATCTTTCAAAAATTAATGATCACAAATTTTTTGACGTAGGTGGTAATTGGATAATTTATGAAGGTATCTATCAGTGTGTGTCGGCTGTCTGTAAACCTTAAAAGATAGAGAATTATTATTCTTATTTTTAGATATTAATTTGTCAAGAAATGGTAAGCTTCCATTAGTTTCTTTTTCATGGTAAACTGGATGCTAGGATGTATACCACTTATAAAAGCTCTTGTAGTGCCTCTTCTCCATGTCTCCAAATAACAAATGTGTCATCTACATCTTGAAACGCTAATGTTTCAAATTTTTTTATATAAAAATTAGCTATAACAGGACTAAGGGGACTACCCATTGCTACACCATCAATCTGTTCATAGAATTTACTATTCCACTGAAAATAAGTCGTAGTAAGACAGTGCTGAAGAAGAATGGTTATATCCTTTGGAAAAAGATGATCAATATATTTAATAGTTTCTTTTAGGGGGAATTTTGTAATATTTTAATAGATAATATTGCTACTGACGAGAATAACTGTAAATGTTATCAAAACGTTTAGTAAGTATTACATTAATATACAAATACACCATTAAAAGCCCAAAATAGATAAGTATTTTAAGAATGTTAATACTTTAAAGCATAACAATGTGTTGTACCAGATGTCAAAGATGAAATAAAAAAATTGAAACGAATTAATACCAGGTAAATTGCTTTCGCAGTAGGAAATGACCGATCTTTCTTGGCGCATACAAGGCAATACTGGGTTTTGTCGGCGTTGAACGGGGGTAGATTATTCCTTCTCCATTCAAGGATACGTTCTAAGACACTGTTGATTGAGGCGGCCATTGTCACTTTAACGTCCTGATAAGACTTATTGTTGTGGGAAAACTAAGAAGAACTACAATGTGAAGTGCTGTCGTCTGCAAAGCAATGAATCGGGTTAGTTGTTGAGGAAATGAAATCATTTATGAATAACAGGAAAAGTGTGGGAGCTATCACTAATCCTTGGGGTACGCCCGCGTTAGTAGTAGTTTATTTCGAAAACAACGCGTATACGTCTTTTGTCAAGAAAGCTGGATATCCAATTGATTAGCGTATCGGATAAGCCGAAGGAGGTATCTGGCAAGTAGGTTCTTGTGCCAAACCTGGTCAAAAGGCTTTGAAATATCTAAAGTTACTACGACTGTTTCACCGGACCTCTCTAATGTGTTATTCCAAAATTGGGTGACATGAAAGAAGACCACCCGTTGAACGACTTTGTCTGAACCCATACTGGTGATCGTTTTAGGAGTTTATTGAACTCAAGGAACGAAAGTAGTTAGTGGTTGATGGCTTTTTCCATGATTTTCGATAGAATGGAAGTGATAGTTATTGGTCGATAGTTTGAGGGATCGGTTTTGTGGTCCTTTTTAGGAATGGGTTGGAAATTTGCTGACGACGGAAACTCTCCGGGTGACATGGAGATCAATGGGTAATACAGGTACTAGCTCGGGGTAACATTTTTTAAGGACGGTAGCTGGAATACCAGTTGCCTTATTTGAGTCAAATTTATTGATAATTGGTTCTAGGAGCTTGTATCGAAAGTGGATTGATTTCATAACGTATGGGGTCGATTTGGGCGACTGTACAATTTTACCAGAATCATTGAGACATAAATTTGATGCAAAGCAATCGACAAAGAGGTTGGCTGTGTCAGTAGGATCAGCTACTACAACTCCGTCGCGAGACGTCATGGGAGGCCACAGTTTAAATTTAGTCGTTAATGAACATTTTTTTGCAAATTTACAAGAGCTATACGTTTTCTTCTCTGCATCGACTAAACTTTGGCAGGTATTAAAAGATGAAAAGTTTAATATTAAAACCTCTTTCGGATACTAGGTGGGAAAGCAGAATCGATGCACTAAAAGCTCTTATGCACAATTTAGATAAAATGTATGATACTTTATATTCGCTTTATTCCGATAATACAAGAGATTCTGATACAAGAAACATGCAAATTCTTCACTGTAAAAATTAATTCTTTTAAGTTCATATCTTCCGTAGTAATATGGTATAACGTTTTAGTAAAATCAACGTCGTAAGCAAAACAATGCAGGAAACGAGAACTACTTTATTAAATATTATAATATTACTGCAACAAACTAAAACATATTTACATGATACTAGATCAGATAAAGGATTTAATAATATCGCCGAGAATATCGATTGCGTCCCTTCATTTCCACCACTTATTACTATTAGACCTCGAACGAAAAAACGATCATTTGATTATGAGAATAAAGATGAGATTTCAAAAAATCCATAAGACTTATTTAAAATTAATTTTTATTTTGTGATATTGTACACTACATTAACACAAATCGACGAAAGATTCGATCACACAGTTTTTGATTTTCTGAATTTGATTATTATTGCCCAAGAATTATGCGATGAATTTGATAACATCGCATCCTATATTTACCCTGAAAGGAATAATCTGATCTATCTGTTTCCAAATGTAGTAATTGGAGTTTTTCGAAACTTAATATAATAAAAAATGATTAGTACAGAAAAAACAATTTCTGAAGACATAAATGTATCCGATATTATTTGCTTTAAAAAAAGTAACGAAAGCAAAATTTATTTAAATTATTCATAATAAGAATGTATTAATAAACATAAGTATTAATTATTAAAAATGTCTATTCATGTTAATTTATCATTTTTCTAAGCTGGTTAACCAGAAGTTATGGGGCGGGAAAATTATTTTCGCAGCCGGGCGGCAGGTACCTTAGGCCGGGGACACACGGTCCGTGCGAACGCCCGGTCCGGGTTTTGCCCGGATCCGAGATAAGTAGAAGTACATTGAGAGGCATGGGTCAGGCCACACTACATCCGGCCGGGCAAACGCCTGGACCGAACGCAAAAGTGTCCGAGTGTTCGCCCGGGTATTCTCTACTCGCCCGGGCCGGGGTTTTGTCGGAAGATAGGTAGCGGGGCATTATACTAAATGGATGTGAACACACAACCCGGACGATCGCCCGGCGTCAGTCTACTACTCCAGTCTGTCTTCAACCTTCACACGGTGTGTATTAAAATAACTGCGTGTCTATTGTGTTTATTATTGTGTTTTTAGTGGTTTGTTTGTCTATTATTGTGTCGGTGTGGTTAATCATGACATCTACGGAAATAGATGTAGGCTTATTAGTGAGTCTTGTACAAGAAATGCCTGAACTTTGGGTCAGAACACTAGAAATTTATAAGGACAAAAACAAAACCAGGGACAGTTTGCTTAGTATTAAATCCTCAGTTTGCAGAGTTCAGCGATAATGAAAGGAAAAATTATGGTAAGTACAAACCTTCTCTGATTTACTAGTTTATTTTACGTGAACTATTTTATACGCTCTTATGCAAGCTCTGTTATCAACCATAATTTACTAAACACGATTTTGTCGGTACTCAAATTGTGCAGACTTACTTCCTGAACACAATGGTGTAGAGTTATTTTTCAGTACAAAAAAAGATTACTCGAAAAATAATTTATCAAATAAAAAACTTTTATTAATAAAAATCAACAAGTTTAATCGATGCAATTCAATGCTTTCGACTCAAATCCTAGTCGTTTGTAATGGGACAGACCCAACGTCACTTAAAAAGTACTCTGCCAGAGCATTTCTGATAGAGTTAGATCTTTTGCTTCCAAGTCGTGTTTGATTTTGCTCTGGTATGACATCGAAATCTTCTATGACTACAATTTCCATTGTGTCCTCACAGTTGAAACCATCCCGCTCTCTCACAAAGTTGTGAAGTACCACACAAGCTTTAACAATAGAAACTGAAAAGTCTGTGTTTAAGTTGAGTGTACGGTGAAAAATTCTCCATTTATTTGTTAATGTGCCAAATGTACATTCAACATAACGTCTTGCATGGCTGAGTTTGTAATTGAATATACGTTTCTTAACAGTGAGTTGCTTTCCCCCAAACGGCCTCTGTAGATAACAATGGAGGCCAAAAGCTTCATCTCCAATTAGAAAATATGGAATATCAGGGTCCATGGTACCATACAAGGGTTTTGCTGGAGGCAGCAGTAATCGATTTTCTTTAATACTACGCCACAACGTACATAGATGAAAAACCGTTGGATCATACTCACTGCCATATGCACCAATGTCCACGTATAAGAACTTGTAGTTTGAGACTACAACGGCCATAAAGATTACTGAAAAATAGCCTTTGTAATTGAAATAGATGGATCCACTTAGTTCAGGTTTCACAATGCGTATATGCTTTCCGTCTACTACTCCAATGTGTGGGAAGTTTGCTCTACTCTCAAATCCCTCAGCGACAACCTTACATGATTGTGTTGTAAGTTTGGGTATGCATTCGTCCTTAAGGCATGTCCATATAGCATCGCATGTACGTCTCACGATTTTTGCTATTGTGGATCGGCCTAATCGATATGCGTAGTGGAGATCAATAAACGTACAACCACTTGAAAGGTATCTGAAATTACGAAATAAAAGTTAGAAAGTAACACAAACAGTTGATAAATGTATTGTTCTATAATTATTACAATATTAACCTCCCACCCCCTCCACCCATAATTAAATACAATACGCAATACTGTGTTTTTTTTTCAGGTCAACTTGTATTGAAGAGATGGGGTAACATAAGGGACCAGTATATGAAGTACAAAAACAAGGAGAAAAGGCAAAGAAATCTGGTGCCGGAGCTGTAAAACTCAGAAAATACATATACCATGACGCTCTCCAGTTTTTAGAGAAAGTTAGAACCCACGCTGAAACGACTTCTAACATCGAAACCATCGGCGAGGAAGGACGGCCAAAATTGAAACCGAAATAATAGATGATCCACCAGCACCTACATCACCAGAACATATAACACCAGAATGTATAGCACCAACACCTACCCCACTGCCACAGACAGAAGCAGTAAAACATAATCAAAACAAAGGAAAAAATAGAAAGAGGAAGCTCGATGAATTCGAATTAAAAATGATGAAAGTGGTCGAAACACCAGAACCGGAACCAGACCGACACCTCATGTTTTTTAAGGGAATTTTGCCAACGTTGTCAAAATTTAATGACTTCCAAACAGTCGACTTTCAAATGGGTGTTCTACAGTTGTTGAAGGACATCCAAAGGCAACACATTCCTCATACCACCTACCAACCAACTGCCCACCTAGCAGCTGCATCATGTACCAGTACCCAATCATATCAAAATCCATTTCCAATTTTCGGCAATTACGGGTAACCGTCTTAATCAACCCACTACATTGGACAACCATTCACATCACCTCAACCTGCCCACTTTAATTCATCACCAAGTCAAACTCCTCCTCCTCAGCCAACCCAGTTAATTGCATTACGTCAACAACCACAACACACCCAGTTAATTCCATCTATAGGTCAAGCGTCACTGGAAACCCAGAATACAGAGTCATCTGATGAAACAAACGTTTATTCACCATATTCAGATGTAGCATTTTAATTATTTGTTGTGTGTCGGATTTGTTCCATTAAACAGTACTTATAAATTATTATCTACTTTTATTTTTTCCCAAACGTACTGAATAAATAAAAATAATATAATAACAATTTTTCTAAAACGAAATTTATCACCGTTATAGAACCTACCTTAAGCTTACTGCAAGCATCTCTTGTGGTGAAACGTAGTTTCTCATGTTGGTATCTTGTCCTTGAATCTTTTCTAGAAGTTCGTCAAATGACGCCACAGACATTCGAAAGTTATTACAAAACTTACTATTATCATCCCGCAACTCTAAAAATAAAGAATAGAAAGCGCCATGAAGTTGTCTTCTTTCTAAAATAGGATAAACCCACGCACTTCTGAAGCGTTTATTCTTCCTTCGGTGGCGAAGCAAACAAAGGAGAGCTAGTTTCTTACGTCTTGCCAATTCCATATTTGCATTAAGACTGGCAGAACTTTGATGTAAAGTTATAGCCTAGCACATCCGGGCGTTTACCCGGGTCGTGTGTTCTGACACTCAAAGTTCTCCCGGATCCGGGCAAAACCCGGACCGGGCGTTTACACGGACCGTGTGTCCCCGGCCTTAGGAACGGCCCTGCCTATAACTGAGCACCTGCAGATTATTATTATAGTAAAATTTATAAAGAGAAAAAATTGTTAACACAATTATTTTTTATCGGGTTGTTTGTTTATGAAATGTTTTGGTACATTTAATATAAGAAGATATATAAATAAGTTTAGATATAACTAATAGTTACTTTTACAACCGAATTTATGATTATAAAATAAATTTAATTTTTCAGGTATACCGGTCTTTTATTTTTAAATATGGTTAGTTATTTTTAGTTTATTTAATAACGTATACTTATAAATTTTGTTTTTAGTTGTCCTGATTGATATACAGGGTGTCCCAAGATATTTGGACACATTTTGATCATGAATGCTGCCTAAACGGAAAACGATAGAAACGTGTAGTTTTCACTGGTGTACTTGATTTAGCCCAAAGTTTTATTTTAGCTATAAAATAATTTTTTCCCACGAATACAAGGTGTTTGAAAAAAATTGCCATTTTTTAAAGCGAAAATAATGAAGTTTTTTAAATATAACACCCTGTATATTTTGCTGTCATCTAGAAGATGTCATCTTCTACTTTATAAAAATGTATAATACGGTACTATTTACTCCAAAAACAAAAGAGTTATATAAGTTTATATAGGTACACCTACTGTATACACGTAGGTTAGATATACGTTTTGCTGATTAATGCTTCTAAACCAAAAATTATAAAAATATGCCCTTGCTCGGATTCAAAGGGCTCTGGAAGAGGTCAATGACGTCACTGGTCGCTCTTAGATCAATCTGAGAGCAACATAATAGAAAACGCTATAAGTAAATCTTTGCCATGTGTTAATGCATAATAATGAACACTATTTTCGATTGCAGTAGGCCTACTGATTAGTTTTTGTTTTTGAAACTAGCATGAAAAAAGTATTATGTAAGGTACTATTGTCTAAATGTACTGGGTTGTTCATTTAAAAAACCTAAAACTTTTGGCAAATTGTATCTGGCTGTGCTGATTAAAATGTATGCAGTCGCTGCATAAAAACTTACATAACTCTTTTGTTTTTTGAGTAAATAGTACCATTTTTAGAAAGTAGAAGATGACATCTTCAAGATGACAGCAAAATATACAGGGTGTTATATTTAAAAAACTTCATTATTTTCGCTTTAAAAAATGGCATTTTTTTTAAAACACCTTGTATTCGTGGGAAAAAATTATTTTATAGCTAAAATAAAACTTTGGGCGAAATCAAGTACACCAGTGAAAACTACAGGTTTCTATCGTATCTGGGACACCCAGTATATTGGCGTAACAAGCATTGGGAGTTTTCTTTTAAAATAAAAGACCGATCTACCTGAAAAATTAAATTCATTTTAAATATAACCTCACCTCTACAGATTATCTATTTCCTTATTTCTCATGTAACGTGACACTGGTATAACAAAATTATATGCTGGCCACATTGTTCGTACCGTGTGAATTTTTTTGTCCGAATCTGTTCTTAAAGCATTATAAGTGGTAATACCCAAATTTTTAAGTAATGCAAAAAATCTAGATTACAAAAAGTAAAAATGTCCATTATAATAGGTATAATTATTTGAACATTTTTCCCACTTTTTAATTACGTCAATCGTTGGAATACTGATGTGCAGCTCATACATAAAAACTAAGACATATCTACTTAATTGAATTGTAAATGCTAACATTGCTTCATCGTATAAAAAAAATTAGGTTAATAGTAACTTCGATTTGAAATTTATTTGTTTCTCTCTTAATTTAAGATTGATGAACAGGATGTGTCGAAACATAACAAAATTCGTTAGAACAAAAAGTGGAACATTAACATTATTACACCTTTAATAATAAACATCATAATCAGAAAGGACAGGTTTCTTTAAAGATACTTTACGGTAATTTTCAACAATATATTACATAAAATTACGATAATTATTTGAATATTTTAAGCAACTGTACAATGTTTACTAATTTAAATAGTAATGTATTTTTAATGATACAGGACAAAAAATAAGTATATTCATAAACATATCGCTAACAAAGCAAATGTGTTTCTGGTTGTTTAAAAGAAAGAAAAAATTAAAAAGTAGTCATATAGAGTCCAGTCGGTAGTACTAAAGTGTCTTCCTAATGGCAAGGCTCCTACCAGAAAGCCGAGCTAACAAACTGAAATTAAAATTTAATTAACCACCATAAATTTCATGCGACTCGCGAAATTAAGATTCACTATATGACATTGTTTAGGCCGCTCGAATAAAGTGGCATTAGATTAATTAAAAGTGAAAAACTGTGTTATATTACTCGGCTTATGCGCTACTTTGTTTCAGATACATCAGAAGAAGCTTTTCGCCCTAAGTGAACAACCGAGGCTTGCTATTATTTTATATTAATTCGTAGAAGCTCATTATTCTGGTATAATGCACGTTTAGTGTAACGTTTTACTCAAGATTGATTGCGAATTTAGGTGATAACATTTTCAGTTTTGGTGGCTATATACCGGTTGATGAAAAGTGAATTAAGTTGGACGGGTGGGACGGGAGTTGAAGTACAAAATTAAACCATCTGTAGTCCGTTTCTAAACTTAAAGGGCTTTTAATTACGTTCCTGTGTCTGACAAATGGAAAATCATTGTTGATTTACTTTTAGCATTGGATAGATCAGTTTATGTTGGCGCTTTTCGTTAATTTTACTTTCCATGATTTAGGTCGGTAGTTAATTAGTTAGATACATTAATTAAATTAAATTTATGCCAGTATAAACTACTAATAAAATAATTTAGGTAACATGTTGTCTAGAAGGAAGCCATTGCGAACCTCTGCCGCTTCCATATATTATTCAATTGTATATTACATGTACATGCTACTCTTCCTTGTTTATGGAGGTGTCTCATTATATTATGGTAGGCCTAAATCTCCCTTGTTACTGGCACTTCCCTTGATTACCTTTACAATCAAAGGTGACGTGCTGTTTAACGTTTTATGATTATTTAATTTCAATTTTCTATAAAAGGTTTAGATTTCATGTTCAGAATTATACATAACACACGAACAATTAAAATGAATAACAAAGCAATTTGAAATATTCAAAGCTACATAACCTGTCAAGCACGTAACGTTTTTAGAGTGCAACTTATACGGGCTTTTAGAATCCATTTCTCATTAATCTTGATAAATGGTCAAAGGTTATTTCAAACCAAATTAAATGAAAATGATGAATAAAATATGATGACCTACAAGCAATTAGATGAACTCGATTAGTGTTGCGTATATTTCAAGTAAGATCCATATCGATTTCGTCTGTCCTATACATAAAGGTAAATAAAAGTTGTATATTGAAACTTCACGATACAAATAAGGTAAAAAGTTATACGTAAGCTTCAATATGCGTTTTAGGAGCGTTTCGAAAAATAATAAGCTATGTAGATCAAGCAAATCAAATTATGATTTGAAGATGACGATTTTTTTTCACATACTGATGCATCATTACCAAACAAAAAGAGAGAAAATTACCATTAATACATAAATAAATAATGCATACTGGTAGGTATTTGTCGTTCAAGGTTTTTCTAAAGCTCTTCAATGAATCTGTATAAAAGAAAAACGTACACTAGGTTTGTATATCCTATATTTCCATTTCGATGCAGAGTAACTCTGTTATTGTTTTCTGACGACCATAACTGCAATAGTTATCGATACGTATAGAGTTTTTTTTTTATATTCAAATAGACGGTTTAAAAACCTAAAAACCTTGTATCTTTTGAACGGTTTTACTTATACTAATGAAATTTGGAGGGTGAATATAAACTGATACAACCTTCTCAACTAGTCATGACAAGTGACGCAATAGTCATATATGACGTCTCATGGCCACAGTGACCAATAATTTTAAATAGTACCTTATGGCCAGTGACATCTCGTTTGAAAGGTATTAAAATTACCTATTTAGTAATAATAATTTTGTTAAGGTTTAGGTTGATTTGATAGAAAAATTAAATAAATACTAAAATTATAGTTTAGCATTTAATTAATCAAGATTGGAAAGTCTGCCTCTGCTTAATTGTCAAAAAAGTTGACGTTTTTTAATTCTCTCGTTGTTTTTACTTTGATAAGTTTTTATACCTTGACTATTCAGTTTAATTATTGTTTAACGCGACGTTTAAGTGTCTACATAGACAAAATGGTACGTAGGGTAGCGGACAAAGTAGCAGCTATCTTAATAATTGGTGAATGTAGAAACAATTTCCATGCAGCGGAACGTCTTTTTAATGAGAGGTGCCCCGATCGCCCTATATCGAGGACTTATTTGAGGGAACTTCTTCAGAAGTTTGAAGCAACCGGTAGTGTTCAAGATGTCAAACGATCTGGTCGACCAACAATTAGTGACGACAAAAAATGGACATAATTGCAGAAATGGTAGTACATCCTACATCTTCTACAGCCCAAGTTGCGTCTATCTGTGAAGTCAGGACAGTACATAGGGTGTTGGCTAAAAACAAATTTCATCCATGCAAATTAAAAATGGTGCACCAACTTTCAAATGATGACCCCGACCGAAGATTAGAATTCTGTGAAAATATGTCCAATCAAATTATCCAACACCCAGACTACATAAAATCAATTTGTTTTAGTGACGAAAGTACTTTCTTCCTCAATGGAAACGTTAACACACAAAATGTGAGATATTGGAGTGACACAAATCCTCAAATCTTTCGTGAAAAACATACTCAATTTCCAGAAAAAGTAAATGTTTGGGCAGGTATTTTGGGAAACCACATAGTTGGACCTGTTTTTCTCAATGCTAACTTAACCGGTGAAGTGTATCTGGAGATGTTACAAAGCGCAATTGAACCGTTAATTCTTGAAATTTTGAATCTAGATGAATTCGGCAACTTGGAAATAACGTTGCAACAAGATGGTGCTCCTGCACACTATTATGGTGCAGTAAGACGTTACTTGGATGAAGAATATCG